>MJUU01024358.1:0-28368 GCA_002080025.1 Modiolus philippinarum
TGATGTCGATGTTATAACGTTTGGTGTTATGTTTTAATATCAAAGTTCCCTTTTGGTTTCATACTTTGTTGTGTTTGTGTTCATTTTTCACATTTCAGCTTATATTTCCATGTGAAGTTCACATTATGTTGTCATGTTTCGTTGTGTTTGTATTCATATTTAACGTTTCATCTTACGTTTTCATGTCAAGTTTACATTATGTTGTCATGTATTGTTGTTTGTGTTCATACTTAACGTTATGTTTCGTGTTTTGGTATAAACATTCATGTCAATGTTTGCATATTTACATATCTTGTGTCGTTAAATGTTCATAGTTCAACATTTCTACTTGTATTTGGTGTTCAAATTCATATTCAATTGATATGTTGTCAATTCATTGGATATTTCAAGTTATGTTTCAGTTTTATCATTAAAGTTCATATGAATGTCGTTTAATTTTGATATTTCAATGTTTCTGATTATATTTTTGTTCATTTTGTCGTCAGTATATATTTATTTTCAGAATTTGTTGTATCTGTGGTCACATTTAATGTTTTATGTTAAGTTTTCATGTAACAGTTCATATGAATATCGTTAAGTTTAATGGTTTGTATCACTTTATCTTGATATTTATCATTTCATGTTGTGCTTTCATGTAACAGTTCTTTTAATGTCATTATGTTATCATGTTTTGTTTTGTTTGTGTTTATAGTTTACATTTCATATTGTGTTTTGGTGTTCAAGTTTGCATTTATTGTTGTGTTTGTCTTCATACTTAACGTTATAATTCGTGTTTTGGCATAAACACCCGTGTCAATGTTTGCATGTTTACATATCTTGTGTCGTTTAATGTTCATATTTGAACATTTCTACTTGTATTTGGTGTTCTCATCAGTGTGTTCTCATATGTCGTATCACTTCATGTTCATGTTTTAACATTAATGCTTATATTTTTGTTCATAATTCATGTTGCATGTCGTAATTTGATATTCAAGTTCTTATGAATGTGGTTAATCTATAATGTTTTATCATATGATCTTGATATTTTAAGTTTCGTCTTTTGTTTTTGTGTAAATATTCATATCAATGACTATATGGTGTCATAATGTTTGTGAATTCATTGGGGATTTCAAGCTATGTTTCAGTTTTATCATTAATATGAATGTCGTTTAATTTTGATATTTCAATTTTTCTGATTATATTTTTGTTCATATCAGTGTTAATATTCATATGTTTACATGTTTTATATCACTTTATAGTCATACTTAACGTTAGGTGTATGATTTGGTGTTCATATTCGTATCAATGTTCATATGTTTACATATCTTGCGTCAGATTATGTTAATGTTTCAATGTTTCTGTTCGTTTTGGTGTTTACATTCATATGTTGTACCATTTAATGTTGGTCTTTTAACATTTATGCTTATATTTGGTGTTCACATTCACAGGTTTTAATAATTTGTATAACTTTATGTTGATCTTTTAACATCTATGCATGTATTTGTTGTTCATTTTGTCGTCAATATCTATTTGTTTCATAGTTTGTGTTTCATATCATTCTTGCAGATAAAGTTCATATGTTTACATATTTTGTTCATTCATAGTCATAGTTAACGTATCTTGTTATGTTTTCATTTAACAGTTCATATCATTATGTTGTCATGTTTTGTTGTATGTGTGTTCATTTACTATGTGTCATGTTATGTTTTGATGTCAAAGTTCATATTTGGTTTCATACTTTGTTGTGTTTATATTTAACATATCATATATGTTTTCATGGAACAGTTCATATCAATATGTTGTCGTTTATTGTTTTTGTGTTCATACTTGACGTTATGTTTCGTGTTTTGGTGTTACCATTCGTGTTAATGTTCATATATTTACATGTTCTGTGTCAATTCATTGTCATAGTTGACGTTATTTCTCTGTTTAGCTATATTAGCTATATTGTTAATGTTAAGTTGTCATGTTCTGTTTTGTTTTGTGTTCACATTCGTAGGTTTTCATGTTGTATCACTTCATATTTATCTTTATGTTTGCATTTGTAATTCATATTGTCTTCGGTATATATTTGTGTTCATAGTTAATGTCAGTTAATAGTCATAGCTGACGTTATGCTTCCGCTTTTAGTATTTCATTTCACATTAGTCTTCATATTATCTTCAGTATCAATTTGTTTTCATAGTATCACTTAACGTTTATTTCGTCTTCCATATATTGTTAATTCATCTGATATTTCACGTTATGTTCATATCAATGTCATATTAAAGTTGTTAAGTTTTGTATCAGTTCATATTTAACATATCATATTAAGTTTTCATATAACAGTTCATATCAATGTCATTATGTTGTCATGTTTTGTTGTATTCGTGTTTATATTTTACATTTCATTTTGTGTTTTGATGTCAAAGTTCACTTTTGCTTTCATACTTTGTTGTTCTTGTGTTCATACTTAACGTTATGTGTATGATTTGATGTTCATATTCGTGTTAATGTTCATATGTTTACATGTCCTGAATCAATTCATTGTCATTCTTTGTTTAGCTTACATTAATATTGTTAAGTTGTCATGTTTTGTTGTATGTGTGTTCATTTACTATGTGTCATGTTATGTTTTGATGTCAAAGTTCATATTTGGTTTCATACTTTGTTGTGTTTATATTTAACATATCATATATGTTTTCATGGAACAGTTCATATCAATATGTTGTCGTTTATTGTTTTTGTGTTCATACTTGACGTTATGTTTCGTGTTTTGGTGTTACCATTCGTGTTAATGTTCATATATTTACATGTTCTGTGTCAATTCATTGTCATAGTTGACGTTATTTCTCTGTTTAGCTATATTAGCTATATTGTTAATGTTAAGTTGTCATGTTCTGTTTTGTTTTGTGTTCACATTCGTAGGTTTTCATGTTGTATCACTTCATATTTATCTTTATGTTTGCATTTGTAGTTCATATTGTCTTCGATATATATTTGTGTTCATAGTTATGGATAGCGTTAGGTTCATAGCAATGTCATTGATGTTTTGTGTCAGTTCATAGTCATAGACGATTCATTATGTGTTTTCAATGAATTATAATATCCATCAGTATAGTTAGGGTAACAGATCTGATAAGGGTAAGGGTTATACATAAGGTTAAGGTTATATACATAAGGTTAGGGTTACAGGTTAGGGTTACTGTTATATACATTAGAGTTAGGGTTACATAAGAATTACTGTTATATACCAATAGGGTCAGTGCTATTGCTATATACATAAGTGTTAGGGTACATAAGGGTTATAGTTATATACATTATGGTTAGGGTCACTGTTACATACATAAGGGTAAGAGTTATATACATTATGGTTAAGGTTGGGTTGGTTAGGGGTTAGTGTTACTGTTACATAAGGGTTAGGGTAAATACATTATGGATAGGCTTAGATTTAGGGTTAGAGTTTAAGGTATACGGTAAAAATTAGGGTTAAGGGGAATACCAGAATGAACTGCAATGCTTAACTAGTAGTACTTCATTTACATATCTATCATATTTACATATATGATTTAGGACAGGACCAATGACAGTACTATGGACTGATGAAGACAAAGCCAAAGACGAAACCTATGAAACCTTGGATAGAAGTAGGGTGAGACCAGTAGGCAAAACCGGGGACAATACCTAAAACAGGGTTAGACCAATGACACGCTTAAGTACATTAGCACCTCGTCAAATCCCGATTAATGAATATACAGTAATAGCACCTCGACAAATGCCACACCATGATATATAGTATTAACACAGTAGCACCCCAACAGCACCTCGACAATTGAGAATCCGTTAATATAGTATTAATACGGTAGCACCTCGACAGATGCCAAGCCATCATATATAGTATTCATACAGTAGCACCTCGTCCAATACGAAGCCATCGAATATACTACTAGAACAATATCACCTCGTCCAATACGAAGCCATATAATATACTTCTAGAACAATAGCACCTCGTCCAATACCAAGCCATAGAATATACTATTAGAACAATAGCACCTCGTCAAAGACGAAGGCATGATATATAGTATTACTACGGTAGCACCTCGTTGCACCTCGTCGGGCACCTCGTCAAATACGAACTGAACGGTGCTTATATACTACTATTGTAATTACAATGTAATTACAATCGATTACGATTACCTAATTACTGGTCTCTTTGAAATTTTATAAATTTTCGAAAGTATGGTGGAGTATCAAGTACTACACCATAACTACCTTTGTGTTTAAAAATATAATGAAGTATATTAAATTTTAAGGTAGTATAGACCCTGGGTAATCCCAAAATTTTCCACATATTCAATTTTCTTTAAATTTGCAGTATGAAACAATTATGTGCTAATATACTTCAAGAAAATTTTTGAAAAGCTTCACCTAAGATTTTTGACCTACAGTTCATAGAAACACCCCTGTCTTAGGGGTCTTAAATTCTGTTAAGGTTAAGAAATCACAATAGGGCGTATACAGTGTAAATTAGCCCTAAATTGCTAAAATGTTTTCAGAAATTTGTAGATGTAAATACCAGATAATGAAAAAATGAGCACGGATTTAGTGTTCATTTGCAGTAAAAAAGAAATTACATTGTCAAAACGATGCAGAAAATATAGCTTTGTTCAATTTCTTCTAAACGAAAATCCTATTACTCAATTTTCATCAAAAACTGAGAAATTAAAGATCCTCTACACATATGATTTATGGCAAAATTTGAGAAAAATTCATCGTACCATTTTTTCACAATGTTAGGAAAACTGCACAAAAAGGCATCAATTTCCTTGATACTGAACGTCAAGTTGAAAGAATTACCTACCATGCTAAATATCTGACTTTCATTTATTTTAATATTTTTAAGACTCCTTTCAAAACTTGGAAATTTTAATGCAGGAATTTTGAAGTATTTTATTAATAAAGTGTATTTTCATGATAAGATGGAAAATATTACAAACCTTGTGATCACAGCAAGTAATTTTTATGTAAAAAGGAGTTATCTCCTCTTACCCCAGGTCTACTACCTTCATGCAAGGTCTGAAGAAGTAAAAAAAACATTCAGCATATGACTCTAAATCAATGAAAATGATCAATTATACTTATCGTTTATAATTTGATGTGGTATATCTAAATAAAAAATAGTAGACTGCCTTTTAGTCAATTGTTACATCTGTACCAGATTCGGTAAATATTCTGAATATTGAGAAGATTGTCTTTTTATCTAATCTGTTAGTTTGATTAAACATCAAGAATTGTAATTTTGGCATGCCTTTCAATTATGTATTCTCATTTTCTTTCATATTGCCTTCAAACAATGCCAAAAAAAGCAATTGATTGAAAACGTTTAGCAAAATTTTGTGGCTGAATAATATTTGTGACCAGCTTCAATAAAATACAAAAATACTGAAGTTGCATTAAACATTACAAAATCAAACAACATGAATGTAGCGTTGCTCGACATCTAGAAATGAATGCCACTCAAACTGGAGCTAGTTGTCGTCTTGAACTTACTATGAGGTAAGAGCAAAGCTCATTGTTGAGAGCCTCATTGTGACTACAAGATGAAGGACAACAATAAAAGCGTTGTTCCATTGCTTGGGTTTTCCCTATATTTGTAGAGACTTCTCAGTCATGTGCATTTACTCCATACCCTATCATTGTTTATTACAAAATATGCAAATTTAGAAGAAATGATTACAAAAGTGCAAGTTGGATTTATAATTTTGTCTCTTAGATAATATGACAAAAATGTCAAGAAAACTTGAGAGCTGCTGATTATCTGCAACCAATCTACAAATTGCACTTGACATTTTTGATGATTACTGCCTAAAATGGAAATTATCCGTGAATGTAGATACAAAAGTTATTTTAAAAAAAGGTAGCATTGCAAATAAATTAAAAATTCAAGGGCTGAATATCGAATTCTTATTTAGGGGAATTTTTTAATTAAAAAAGGAGGTTTACATTGGCTAAGAAAAACCTAGCAGAGCAATCTCAGAAAGCTATGACGAAAGCGTGGTAAAACTGAATACTCCAGTCATACAAAAACACTCTGACTTATTTTTTACTACGACATGCATGGAAAAGAACATTTTAGATTTCCAACACAATGTGTGCAGCTGCAACATTGGTTTCTAGTTAATATCCTTTCAATCAAATCTGAAATTAAATATTGAAAATAAAATACTCAAATCGAATTCTACCCGTACGCGACTCTAAACTTCGATATTTGTAGGTTCAAATGTGCCAAGTTACACAGCTATCAATTTCAGTTGAACTTTTCGTTTTAACGCAGGCCTTACAAACTACTGCAAACATTTGCGTAATAACGGAAACCATTGTTTTTATATAATGCAAAAAAATATATAAAAAAAGTACGTTTGTGTGGCATTAATACGCTTCTGTACTAATACGAATACGTATCATTCAGTAACTATTTCATAAGCAAAACATTTGCTTCTTATGGATTAACTTTATCCATTTTGTTAAAGTGAATGAGTTGCTAAGTCCCGGTCGTTGAGTTGTTAAGTCCCGGTCTTTGAGTTGCTAAGTCCCGGTCTTTGTCATTTCAGTTTTTTATGTCAGCTCATATGTACTTTTAAGTGCATATTGTTGATAATGTTTATCTGTTTATCTTCCTTGTATTACGAACACTCTAGATGATGATAGACCTAATTTGATATTTGATATCCGCTTATCATTGGTTTTACTTGGTATTTTCGTTTTACCCCGACCCTGAGAAAAACGTTGAAATGTTTTTCTTCATATTGTTCGGATTTATCCCGTTGTCCCGTGGCTTTCTACTAGACGGTGATACCCAGACCCCAACAGATGGTACAGCCTTAAGTGACAAACGGTACAATACCCTCATGGATTTATTAATAGAAGAAAGGCGGTCTCGTGCTAAGTTAGAAGCAGCAGTGACACGGGAACTATTAGCTCTCAAACAGGAAGTTGCAAAATGTCATTGTAGTGATTCAAACATAGGGACACATCAAACAATAAACAATGTGTTACAGTCAAATGAAACGCGAACTTTGAGGGAGGAAGTTTCTAATCTTAAACGCGATTACAGTGCGCTTAAAACCCAGGTTGAAGAACTCGTCAAAAATAATTCTGCGATGAATGTCAGAATTCATAAGGTAGAACATGATTTATTTTCCACCAATCGGCCACAAACTGCTGTTAACACTAACAATGATACAATACGTTTTCAACAAGCACTTCAAATAACAAACCAAAAGTTAGATGTTGTTACAAATGATGTTAATGCCAGAAAGCAGGATTTCATTGCATTGTACCACAGGGTTCAGGAAACGGAACAGCTGTTGGAGAATAAAACCAAATCACTTGAACTTCATCAGAACTTGACGACTTCTGGTTTCCAACAGCAACTCAATGCATTATCCTTAATGGCACATGCAACCGAGAAACAACTAGAAAATAAAACCAGATCACTTGAACTTAGCCAGAATTTGACAACAACATATCTTTTACAGGAAATACTAAAAGAAAGTAAGTTTTTTTGTCATTCATAGAAAAAAGAAGGGAAACGGGGAACATGTTTTGAATTTCTGGTGTTAGCATAGTTCAGATAATTTTATTACTGCTTCTGTCCTATGAATAAAAAGCAGAATTTAATTAAGAAATAAAACATGGCCGTCATACTTTATTGTCATTATAACATAGGCTTGAGTTGTTTTTGCAAATATTTTATCCCGAGCGTTAGCGAGGGGTAAAATATGCGAAAACAACGAAAGCCCATGTTATAATGACATTATAGTATTTGGAGGGTATGATTTATTTCGATTCTAATATGGAAATTTCACCCATTTTATATCCGAATCTAATGGTTCCGTAACATCTTGATTTTGATAAACAAACTCGCTGACAAAAACTTTTCACAAATACAATAAAAACTTACTTTTGCTTGATTTAATTGCTATTTTAACTGTAGATAATGCCTCAAGTCATCTTACTGTGGTCGGGCTATTTTTTCTTACGTCCAAAAATATATAGATTTTCATATGAAATCCTACCCAGATGTTAAATGGATGTCATGGATGTTATGATAGTGAAACATTTGGTTGCCATTGAAACCGAACCAGAAAATAGATTTTTTTCATCGAGGTTAAATGTGTTTACAATGATTTTATTTCAGCAATTATGCATTTACTAGACCCTAAGGGAAACAAGTTCAAATTTGTGCTAAAAAGGGCCCCATATGTCTAAAAATCTGATAAAGGAGTTTCTTTGAGATGCATTTGTGTTTCCTCTATAAATTTTTCTTCTGCTTCAGAATTTGATGAAATATACAGGAAGGTTGTCCAGCAAAATTGACCACTATTCTTGTAATTTCGAAATGGCAGCCTTTGTCGTCAAAACTTAAAAGGCAGAATAGTGCTCAGAAAGATGATTTGCCAATTACAGGAGTTCTTGTCAGTTCTGTAGTACCCGGCGGTATTTCCGGTTATTGATAAGACCAGAAAACCCCTAATCAGGGAGTTCCACATGTGCCCTTGCTTCTTTCTGGTGTATATTCTGATTGATGAAGACATGTTTAAACCACAACTCAAATATACATACCAGCGGGACGCTTGCGTGCAGTTAAAGGTCCGAACTTCGCGGGATTTTAGCGACTGCTCGCTAAATATTTGTCAGCAATCCAGCTGGAAGCTGGATTTCTGATCGGCCATCTTGCCAAAAAGGATTCGGTTGGGAACCGAGGGAGTCATTTAGTTGTCACTAGGTGGGACCAGTGGCAACTAAATAAGGAAGGAAATGAGTAATCTGGGGCAAAAGCTGATAGCTTTGCCTCAGATTTAGGAGTTTCACCGGTGTTTCTGACTTGAGTTAGGGCGAAGCCCATTGTGGGGCAAGGGTTGACCCCTAATTTCGAGGACCACGTGGTAGCCACCAGAGGGTCTGGTGACTATTACCTGGTAATAGGAACACCAACCCTTGCATTTATAAATTAATTTACCTTATTATTTCCCAACCTAAGTGCCCAATTCCTGAATAGCCCGCCCCTTATACTGAGAACACTTGCTTGCTGACTGCCCCTCCCGCGGCGGTGCGGCAAACTAGTGCCCCATTTATTAATCCCCTGTGTATGTTTTGATTAAATAAAATTATATTCTCCTTGTTGCTTTATAAGGGTGTTGTTGTTTTTTTCCATTTGACTTGCACAGGTTAGAGTTAAGATTTTTTCATTGTTATCATTGTGTAATTATCCTGTATTATATTGCCAATATGACCAAAATCCAAATAAATAATTGTCCATTTGAGGATTTGACACTGCTGTCAGGAGTGGGGCAGAAAATTGCATGTCAGATATGGGACATGATGAAGGAGAGAGGGGGATTCTCCTTGAAAATTTGGTTGATATCCCCCACCTCCACCTGTCCCCAGCATTATTAGACGCCATAGACTTTGGGCCAGCATATAACATTGATAAAAAGCTGACCGGAGAAAGCGAAATTGGCGAGGAGGAACTAAGACACAAAGATGGGCTGGCTAGGGTTGATGAATTGGTTAATGGGAGTAGAGTCGGCCGTTCCAGAGGGGGTGCTGACGGGGTCGCCAGTGAACCTAGTGGTCCGTCCGGAGATAGACCCCCGAAGACCCCAACCATAAGGGTGCTCTACCAAACATTTAAATCGGAGAGATTTTCAAGCCCCCCCCCCCCACTTACACAGATGAATACAGTGAGGAAGTAGGGTATGGGGAATTAGATTCAGGCTTTAGGGAAAATCCGTCCCCATCCCACAGGAAAGACTGGACGCCTAAATACAGGGATACAGGTGTCCGTGATGCGAGGGCCCGTCGTGACCTGTATGAGGCCTGGTCTGATAGGGCCCCAGTAGTAGACATGACTACAAGAGCGACTTTGGGCCCGGGCAAGGGGAGATGACATAATGGGGGCTTTCCCATTAGACACACCCAGACCTTATGGGGACCCCCAGCACGCTAGGGATACAGACTATGGCCGATATAGTGGGTTGGGATATAGGACCCCAGAGGAGAGGCCGAGAGCTGAGGCACGACGCCCTCCCAGGGGACCTAGCTGTTAGAGATTATAGTCCTGATTGTGAATTCTTGGAGAGGACGCCATACCGGGAGTGCAGCCCACCAAACAGGGAGAGAGGGGACAAGGGTGGGAAGAATTATGCCCTACCCAAAACATTAAAGTATGACGGAAAGAACAATTGGCAGGCCTTTTATGCCAAGTTTTCCCTGTATGCCGAAGTTAGTGAATGGACCCCTAGGGAGTGCAAAGATCAGCTGTGCTGGTGCCTCGATGGCAAGCCAAGCGAATTCTACCTACTCCTTGTGGAGAGAAACCAATACATGGCATATGAGGACATTGTGTGTAAGCTTGATAAGAGGTTCGGGTTTAAAGAACTTCCCGAGACCGCACAGGTCCAGTTCCAGAACGCAAAACAAACACCTGAGGAATCCTTGGAAGACTGGGCTGACCGTGTGCTGTCACTGGCCGCCAAAGCCTTCCGCAATCTTCCGGAAGACCTTATGTATCAGCAGGCAGTCATGAGACTGTGCCAAGGTGCTGCTTATAAAGAGGCGGCCAGCTACGCATCCAATATAAGGCCCGGCAATATTGAAGAAGCGATGGATAAGATAAAGTGGCACCAGCATAACCACCAAGCTATATATGGCCGGGGCAGCAGACGGGAGGTGAAATGTGTCAGCCCAGACACAAGGCATTCCCATGAGGAAGCCTACGCCGTCTGTTCTGCTTCCAAGTCATTCCCCAAAAGGATGGGATGGGCGAAGGTTACCGGGGAAGGATAGAAAAGTTTGAGAATAAGATGAACAAATGGCAGGACGAAATGGAGGGACTTTCTGGGCAGGTCGAAAGCCTCCAGAGTCAAATCCCAAAGTTAGAGGGGCGTCTTTAAGCAGAAATGCGAAAACTACTGGGAACCCCAACAATAAATCGTCCCCAGTCCCGAAGTCCCTCATCCGTAAGTAAGGGACGTTTTTTTCTGTGGGGACAGGCTCAAAGTTGGAAAGATCCGGGTCCCCCAAGCGTAGAGTGACCTTTGAAGAGCATAGGAGTCCTTTAAACTCCAAGGATCAGCTCAAGAGGCCTGAGCCAAACCCTATATAAGGAGAAAGGTCTCAGTCAGGAAGAACCCAGTGAAGGGGAAATTGATCCGAAAGAGGGGCCAGGGAAGACCTATGGGGAACAGGCTGTCACCCAATCATTTAGCCCAGCCTGGTTAAGGCAGGGACAAAGTGATAAAGTGAAAAGGCCAAGTTCCCCAGTATGGGCCCAAAATACTGAGATAGAGGAACAACAACCCGAGGGGTTACCTGATGACCCCCAACCAAACCCAGCAAGCTGAGAATCCCGGGGAGAGTGAAGAGGGCCCATTCTTAGGATTGGAGTTGGGTTTTCAGGCGATGATGGGGAGACAACCTTAGTGGAGGGTCTGTTAGAGGACCCAAATGAGGGAGGGGTTACCCAAAAGGAGGGTCTAGAGACTATAACTGTTAGTTGGTTGTGAACTGGGACCATGTATAGGGTGCCAGTGAGAGTACAAGGTGAAACCATTCACGCCGAAGTAGATACAGCAGCACAAGTCATCCCAAGTCCAACCATGACTGCCGTCGTTGCGTGGTGCCCATCAATTCAATGAAAAGTGTGTCTGGGAAACTGCGGGGTGTACTGAGTGGAGAGTACATGGTTGATGCTCAGGTAAGCCACAGTGTTCCGTACAAGAGTCCTGGGCAGCCTAGTCTTGCCCTAAAAGATGCAAGGGAAGCAGCTTCAATTATGGAGAAACGGGACACCAAGAACATTTCCTTAATGACACATTCCTTTGCCCAGACGTCCGTGTTCTCTGACAATCAAATGGAAGCCACCCCCACTAAGTGGAAACAAGTGGCTGTTATCCCTCTGAGCAAAATGAGTTAGGGACATCCCATGTTTGATCGGTCAGTACTGGTCTAGATTGGCCCAGTCAGGGCCAAACTGCAGGTGTGACTGGACCACATGGATTGTCTTCTCATTTCTATTCAGGACAAAAGCAAGAAGTTGAGAAGCCTTCTGTCCAGGAATTATTTGGGCATGAGGTACCCCAATCCCTTTCATGTAAGTCTTCACCACCTAATGCCGCTTTGTCATTGATGGCATCCACTAATGACCCTGCCCCATCCTCTCATGCTGATAGGCGTGTAACGATACACCTACCTCACGATTCGATACGTATCGCGATACAAGAGCTACGGTTCGATGCGTTTCGATTCGATTCATTCTTATGTCATTTTTATCAGTGACAGCTAGGAAGATGACAATATTTATTCTATGATGTGTATATAATTAATGTTAACTACTTTAAATCTAAATTGTACCAGTTGATTTAGCATTTTTCATTGTTTTTTATTGTAAAAAGTAATCCAGTGATTTGTTTGCTCCAGCAACTATAGTTCTGATACTTAAATTAATCTCAGATCTTTATTAATCAGTGATTTTAAGCAAACTCAACCTGGAAGTGTAAGAAAATCTTAGTAATTGTAAATAATCCTCTCTGTTCAAAAGCTGTCTGAGATATATAAGCTCTGAACGTTCCTTATTTGAAGCAAACTAAAAAACTACGGCCGGCAAGTCGGATCTTTTTACACGCCCGTAGTTAGTTTTGTTCGTTACTGCGCTTTAGCGGTAATTAGTCATACCGCTAAAACCGGAAGTTTACATAAGAGTTAAACGAAGATTTTTAGACTGGTTCTCTCCCCTTGCTCGCTACGCCACACAAGCGTGGCGAGCAAGGGGAGGGAACCAGTCTTGTGTGGCGTAGCGAGCAAGGGGAGATAACCAGTCTACGAAGATTTTCGGCGAATGTTGCCAACTTCTCGTGTATATAGTTAGCGGTTACATACATAGGCACGTTTATAGTGGAAAAATGTTATTTGCATTGACTACGCTGCAATCACATGTCATTTTGTCTGCGGTTGAGTTGTTAGCTTTCGTTTGTAACATACTGAACATTCCGGATCAAATCCGAATCGAAATACGGGTTTAAAGAACCGAAAATCGAACCGAACAAAAAAATCGCGGTTCGAAACTTTGGTGAATCGTTACCCCCCTACATGCTGACTTTGTCACCTATGCAAAAGATGACTTCATTCACAGTGAAGCACAACTATGTACAGGTCCAGTCAAAGGGAATGATATATGTGGAAGTTCCAGCCCTGTGTCATCTGACCTGGGGTTGGAAGACTTGTTTGAAAAGAACAGTAGTCCATTCACACTGCCCCCTAAACCCCCTGATGAGATAATAACAATATCACATGTTGGTGTTCTGTGCGGTGGTGAAAAAAGTACAGGACTGTACCCATGGGATCCAGGTAAGTCTTCCCACATCAATCAATTGGTATCTTTTTGTCCACAGAAACCCCATAAGGTATTCCCTGTTGCAGGAGCCAAGGGGGGGTATCTTGGTTGCTTCCCATAACCTGCAGTCCAAACAATGGAACCCTAGTATTTTATTGATGAAACTACATTTCAAATATGGGCCCTACGCCTCAATAGGTGTTGCCAGGACAGCGAATCCAGATAAACACCCTCAGTTGCCTTTCAAGCGAGTGAAAGGAATTCTGAAAACCTCAGCCCTTGGACAGACAGTGTCTTGTTTTAGTCAGATTTCTCAAAGCTTTGACCTTGCGCTTGGTTTGATTTTGATCATGGTTGGTTGGTCCTTGCCTACAATTCATTTGGTGGGCCAATTACCAACCATATTAAATCTTGGCAAAGCTCGTGTCAAGTGATAACAGAATCTGGGATGGATAAAAGCTGGTGGCTGTGACACAGTTCAGAAGTAAGAGAGATCAGGCCTGAGCAACTCTGTGGCCCTTCTGCAATCTCTATCCCCCCTGAAAGATCAGTTGTCCAGTTATTTGGAATGGGGCAAAGCTGTTTGTGCTGGGAGGTGTTTGCCTTCAGACCAAGTGCAATCACTGTGGTCGATATTTAGGCCAGACACCAGACCCACTAGCTCAAGCCTTTTTTTGGGGAAATATCAGGGGGAGGGAATGTATATATGTAAATAGTTTTTTGAATTTGTTTGGAGTTTTTACTTGTAAAATTGACCCGTTGATCATTAGCTTCGAAGTTATGGTGAACGTTTGGTTATCAGTTTTGAATTTACATGGACAGAGACAGGGTTTTATTGGCTACTTGCCCTTTTGTATGGCATGTGGTACCAGTTGTTCAACCCCCCCCCCTGCATTCCGATATCCAGATATTGACATGGTATACACATAGTGACCATGCCCCCTTGTTGGCATTGACTGATGTAGACCCTTTCAAAGTAGTGAGACAAACTCGTTGAAGATCTATTCAATTTATGGAAAAAAACCCTTCTCTTTCATGGGAAGGCAATAGGAATGAGGTCCCCATTTGATGGACCTCTACCTGTTGGGGCCTAAACAATAAAACTGGGGGAGTGTAGTACTCGGTGGTTATGGTAAGACACGAAAACCCCAAATCAGGGAGTTCCACATGTTCCCTAACCTCTTTCTGGTGTATATTCTGATTGATGAAGACGTGTTTAAACCACAACTCATAGATACATACCAGTGGGACATTTAAACACAACTCATAGATACATACCAGTGGGACAATTATTCGGACATGTCGGACACTATTCTTAAAGGGGTCCATCCAAGAAATATTATTGCCAGTATGGATCCAAAATGGCCATTGGTTTCAGACAAAAGCCTTTGAATGAAAAAGTTTAAGACGGACGACTTACAAAAAATGAATACAAAAGCTATATAAAGCCAAAATGGGGGAAGGATTTTGGGACGCCGGTGGATGGCTCCTGTCTTAATTAAGGCCGAGAATTATGAAAACACCATGAGAAAACAGGAAAGGCATATTCTAAGCCATGTGAAACCCTTTTTTATTTTTGCCATGTGAAATCTATTTTTTTTGGGGGGGGGGGGAATCTTGCAGAAGGGTTTATATACACGTCCAATATCTTACATTCTAAATTTGAACGTTCAAAATTTTGGAAGAAATATATCGGGATTGGGATTTTTCACAAAATATGTAGGGAATTCTGGATTTGCTAATTTAAATCGAAAAATCGTGATGAGAGACCCCATCTCCCCTCCCCGAAAGCCAGGCTATATTCAAACAGTGGTCGATACACATCATAAAGCAAAGGAATTTGCACACAAGTACACTACGTATTGATTAGCAATTAAATAATAATTTTGGCCATCCATAATAGGTAACATAAATTTCTGTTAAAAAGTTATTGTACGCAACGTAAACATGTTGTGGAATATAATCGTTGATATATTTTTCAACTTACAAAACACAGTATTCCAATACATCACAAGACGACCTTGACATGTTTTCGAAACAATAAGATTCCTAAATACGTCCTTTTATTTGGCTCAATAATTATTTTATATGCAAACGATTAGTTTGAGTTACCCTTTCCATGAGTTATTCTTCAATATACAGTCATTAGGACAGTCAATCATGCAATGAAAACCAGATGAATTCCAATGCTGCTGTTCGAAAATATAACGGAAACAGTTCCGTACTGACTTTTATGGCACGCCTGAGCCACATTAATTCGATAAATAGATATTAGCGCCGATAAATTGAGTTTATCGGTCACATTAATACGGTAAACACATATTTGCGGCGCTAATTCGCATTAGCGGTTGTTAATGAATTATCGTGCTAAATGCAGTTTTTTTTTTGTTAAGTTACTTAACGGTCGTTCATGAATGATTAATAAATGAACCAATGAAATCGATAAGACAGTTAAGGGGAACCAATCAATACGATGTATCGCTAAGATGTTTGGTCTCATCCAATCAAATGAACTATAAGAAAATCTTTAAATCTTTGCCACGTGTACATACATACATACTACAGTGTGACAGAGCGAAATACTGTACTTCTGAAACTTCAATTTGTAAATTGTGAGAATTAGAAAATGAAGATGTAAAACACTTTATTTTGGATTGCAAAATTTTAGATAGAGTGAGGATTCCATATATGGAACAATTAGATAAATTATTTCAAAATTGTACAGGAAACTCTTATTTCAAATTCAGTAGAGAACTGCAATTACAAATAGTTTTAGACTGTACCAAAGTCGAAAATTAAATAGTTCCAAATGTAAAGAAGGGTAATATTACAAGAGACATTGAATACATTTCTCGGAGACTATGTTTCACATTGCATACTAGTAGACATCAATCTTTGAATATCAAAAGAAAGAGCTATTAGATGATTTATGAGAATGGTTCACCCCAGTAGATTTTAACTTTTGACTGTGTGTTTTAACATATGGATTAATTTTAACATTAGATGTGTATATAGACCGATTACGGATAAATTTTAAACGGACACTGTACATTATACTGCACAACTTTTATAATGTTAATGGTGATGCATTCAATGGTGAAGGACGTGTATAGACACACGCAGGCACCACAACATACACAAAGAAACAGAATACCCATTTGATGGGGTTGCCCGCAAAGGGCGGAAGAAGAGTTGGCGGTACCGTAAGGTAAGGTACTGCACATGTGCAGCTAACTGTTTGACGAACGGGAAACAGATTTCGGAATTACGAGAACGGGACGCAACGAATCGTTTAACGTTCATCATTTGAAATTATATTTGACTGCTTGAATTATCCCTTGAAATAAAATGCTATCTTATATATATACAATTAGGGGACCACCGTTAAATTTTCGAAAAGGGGGGGGGTTCTATATTTTAATGTTATATTTTGGGTAAAATAGACTAAACCAAATGTGTTGAGTAAGAGAAATCTGAATTTAAGTGTTTTATTAGGTGAATATGGGGGTAAAACAAATGTGTGGAATAAGTAAAATAATATGGGCTACAAATATTGTGCAGGGTAAGTAAAATCTGCATTTTATTGTTTACTGCAGGGGGAGGAGGGTATTACCTGATAGGAATGAGCCAAAGTTATCAAAGTCATACATGCCCAAAATTTATATAACTACACTAAATTAAAGGAAGCATACTCATAGCATTGAGAGATATGTGAGTTATAAAAACCCAAAGAAACAATGCATGAAGTACAGTTATTTGTGAACATCAGTGATGTTGTCTCAAAGAATATTCCCTTATTTTTGTTTGATACAGAAACGCTATATATACATTATTTTATTTCTACTCTATACAATTTGTTTAAAAACGCTTTATTTCACCAAGCACGTATCATTATAAGTCATTGATTTCACGAAAAAAAAACATACCGCATTTTTTGGCACATTCCCGGACATCAAAATATATAGGAAGTCGATTTACCATACTAGATATATAAATAACAAATAAATTCATTTGATGTCATTTTATTTTTAAATGAATATAGGCCTTCAAATTTCCCGGCTTCTAGCCGTTTCCCATTTTGACCAATGGAAGCGCTTTTAACAAATAGTTACATAAACTGACAAACAAGTTTTGTGTGTTAAAATGATTTGGACGCAAAATTTTTATAGTTTATCTCTCAAATTCTTGGATTTTAACACAGGATTATGCATATTTGCATCTGTTTGGATTTCAGGTCGTGTAACGCGCCACGAAGATAGGAAACGTGGGACTGTCAGCCGGCTGCCATATTGGTTCATATTGGATTCTTTGGCATGTCGAAAAGACCTCTCATTTACATGATGTCTGTGGGTTCTGGTTGTTCCTCTGACAGTTCGGCGGTTTCTTTCGGATATCATTTTGTTAATTTTCCGCTCTCCTCCACCTTTAATTCAACTGAGCATTTAACGGCATCGGTTTGGATAGAGCAGATTGTCCCAACCGACTCCCGTTCTGCCTTATTTTGTGGGGGCTTCCGGAGAGTTCTTTTGTATTTATGTTTATTTTTGTTTTTGCACTCTATATATACATAGTTTTAGCCCCGTGGATGGCAGTGATTGGTACGTATGTCCTCACAATTCCACAACCTCAGGACTCTTCCAGGTAAGTCAATCTGCGTTAGGCTAGGGAATCGGGGAAGGCAATGCTCACATTAACATGCCTGGTGCATATTTGTTAAATGTTCCTCCTTACGTCTTATATTACGTTATATGACGGTGCTCCTACATACAGGAGGAATATACTTACAAAACAAATACAAAACAAATGACGGATGTGAACTTCCGTGATTGTGAATTACCATATAAGGGCATTGAAAACCGTTAATGCAATTATCTCATCTTTGCGACGCGAGAACCACATTAAATCGATAAACCCATTTTAGTGGTCGATCAGTTAATAAATAAATGCTGCTAAGTTGAGATGATCGATCGCAAATATGTGTTTATTGCATTAATGTGACCGATGAACTATACTTTGCGGCGCTAATATTAATTTATCGATTTAATGTGGTTCAGGCGTGCGATAGACTTTGTAACGAGCAATTTACTACCGTTACTACAATAATGAGTTACGTACAATAAAATTCTTACTTATTTTATAAATATTTTGTAGAGTTCTGCTAATATTGTAAACTGTGCATTATTTCGTAGTTCATTGCACCTGATTTTATAAGTGTACAGAGAGACACGATTCATATGCATAGTTTTGTATTTTAAAACCGCCGTTATGTACAATAAAGCCATATAGGGCATATATAAATCTCCGTTTCTAAATATTGTGAAAAGAAAACGAAAGGGGAAGGTAACCAATAACTATTTTATTAAGTTGTGTGATCATATTAGAAAATTTTGCGATTAAAATGGATATTTTATACAAAGTGAAAGTTTTTCATAGAGCTGTTTTTTTTTCTCGTTACGTACAATAATGCATTCTAAGCGACACCAGACATTTGATATTTTAAAATCGTTTCTTATAATTGACAAGCGTAAGTCATAGTGTTTCCAAAAATGTGATATCATAGTGTAAATTATGTGCAATATCAAGATAATAACTGCTTCAACTGTTCTATATTCACAGATGAAAAATAAAAAAATCAAAAAGCGAAAAGCGAAAATCGCTGTATATGCGAATTTCACGGCCATTTGTTATTATTTTTTACTATTACAATTGAGATTTGGTATATTTTTTCATTAAAAGCTATAATAACTGCTTCAAAATAACATAAATGCGTTCGAAAATCATTGAAAACAAAACCAGCAAACGGAAAAATCATGTGGCGATAGCTTTTTTAGGCAGTTGTACATATTTTCTGTAATCTGTAAACTAAATTCTGCCAGTGTAGGCACACCTCTTTCCAGAGTAGTAGGTAATCGAATAAAGGTATACATCAACACCTCCACCAATATATATACATTAACGGATGGATTATATAAAAGTCACTAAAATAACTCCATAAAGTCTCTATAGAATCAGTTCTAAAATCATCACTTTTTTAAAATCTAAAAAAGCTAAAATCTAAAATTACCAAACTGTCACTGTTCCAGAGCAGGCTTTCTCATAACACCTTATTACTGTTTTTGCTTACTTTTTCTTCTTTTTCTTTGAAGATACTATTTGAAGAAGTTTATATCTCTCACAATGTAGATTGTAACAAAGTCTTTTACACTTTGGTTCAATAACATCTTGAATTAAGAATTAAATTTCTTCTCTGTAGAGTTGACTATATAAACAAATGTTGTAAAATATTTACTTCTAAACTGTTATTAAATCCAGCCATTTCATTACTCCATGAGGTGATTAAATCTTCCAGTATTGGTCTTCTTATAGATTCCCAACATTTGCAGATCAATAAAAAGTGTACAAGATTTTCTTCTGCTTCTCCGCATAGTTCACATATACCATAATCATTGTTCTGTTTATTAAATTTTACTCGATCGACTTGGAGAATATAGCTTCCAGTTACAATTTTCAACTTTGTAGGTATTCTAATGATTTCTCTCACATTCATAGTGTTAGTATAAACAATGGGATGACATTTTCCAGGAGTATAGTTCAAAGACAAGTATTTCAAGCTAGAATACATCCATTATTTTAGAAGACCGGTGTAATTGGAATTTTGATGAAATTTCCTTTTTCCACTGATATTTTGAAATTGGATTATATAAAAGTTGTACTGGGTCAGTCAAACTATACTTTAGAAAAATACGTCTCAAGTGGCTAAACCAGCTATTACTATTTATTGACTTCATATTCAGTTGTCTTTCTGGTAACCGTCATTCAATCGAGTTTACATCTTGTCTGGTAATATTTCCAAAAATGATAATATTTTAATGTCAACCTGTGCTTGTTAAATCTTTACTTCTGGTTTTTGTTGGCAAAAATATTGATCATCTCCTAAATGCTTTACACCATAACTAAATTTAAACAATTTTTCATATTGGCCGTATTTGGCATTGCACAATATCATGTTCTTCTTTCATAATTGATGATGTTGTTATACCAAATCTATTTAGAAGTATTTCAATTGAAATTTCATATGTAAGAAGGCTTGATATCATAGTCAACGGAAATTATGTCCTTAGCTAGCTGTCAGTAACTGCGAGCATTTGTCCGGACAGTACCTGTGTGTATTGTCTTCATGTTTTATGTATTTCATTGTAAGGGTACTCGTCTTGATAAGTTGGACTTTTTTCTAGTTTGATTTTTACTGTGAGTCTTTTGTGTATTTATTTTTAGCCATTCACCAAACATAGGGGGAGGGTTTGGATCCAAGAAAACGAGTTGTTTAACCCCACCGCATTTTTTGCGCCTGTCCCAAGTCAGGAATATGTTGGTCATTGGCTTGTCCTTGTCTTCTCATAAAATTTTAGTTTCTTGATATTTGGGTTATTGGATGTGGTTTGTTTCCATTGATTTATTCACTTTTTTACCTTTTCGGGGCCATTTAAGGCTTACTATATGGTGTGAGGTTCCTCACTGTGTTGAAGACCATATGGTGACCCCTAGATGTTTTGTTTTTTGTCGTTTTAACCTGGATATGAGATGTTGTCTCCTTGACATTTACCCCATTTCCTTTCTTTTTCATATTCTATCGGTAACATACCAGTAATTATATATAAAGCCGGATCTGCTACAGTTTTTGGTAAAGATAATAATTGTTTTTATCGCTAATTTGCTCAATTTTCAATTGTTTCTGAGCGACGATAATTCTATTATCACTTCACTGCGCTGATACGAACATATTATCGTAAATCTCTATGGGACGTTAGCAACAGCGTATTTATATGACGTCGCGTGACGTTTCGTGACAAAAATAATTCCAAGAAAGAAAGCGCTAATCTTAACCTATAATAATTTGTTTAACTAAAAAAAAAATTCAGTGGAAAAGAAAACATATATCCGATATGTTTCAATAACAGAATTAGCGATAAAAATCATGTGACTATTAGTAATTTGTTTTGCTCGGATGGATTTCTCAGCTTGTATTGCATACTCGCAAAACAAATTACTAATAGTATATATTAATAGTTTTTTTAAACTGAACGGATAAATGTTCTAAATTTCTCCCAGATGGAGTCACAATCTCTAATCCATATGTCATAATTGGTAGAATATATGTATTCATAGGTGACATGGCTGTTGGTGGATCCAGTCCATTTTCACCGTGTAATCCAACCCCCATTCAACTGTAAAGTGCTCTTCTAGCTTTCTTTAAATTCTCCTCAATTGTGATTTTACATGTATTACTATCAGATCTAGATATTCCAATATGTGTAGCTTTACTTGTGGTACACTGTAAATTCAAGTGTTAAAGTTTAGAACACCCAAAGAACACCTATTTGTAACACTTATTGAACACGTAATTGTGTTCCCAAAATTAACGCTGCTGTTCATCAAGTTAATGCCACATGTTAGTTTTTTGAACACTTATGTTCAACTCTTAGACATGTAGGTGTGCAATCATTGAACACTGGTGTTAAGGTGTTGAACGCCGAGGCGTTTACTTTTCTAACACTGGTGTTTACTCCTTGAATACCTAGTGCGCAATTAATTAACATGAATTTAATGCCAAGACGCGTTCAAAGGCCCTGTAACACTTTTTGAACACTCAGAACATGTTCAAAGCAAGGATGTTAAGATTCTTAACGCCTTTTTATAGTGTGCAAAGAGTAGGTGTTAAAATGGAGAACACTGTAATGTTCAAATTGAGAACATGTTCACAAAAGTAAATGTTCAAAATGAGGACATGTTCAAAAGTAAACTGTGTAGTTCTACAAAGATAGGGGAAATGAAAACATTGCAGCTTCTAAGTTGAAATAATCTACCAAAGTAAGATCAATCTCTCTATAAAACAAGCACTAGGCATTACATATAGTTTTGGATAATCTCATCTCACAATATATAACCATCTCCAAGTGAATTATCTTTTTTTTCTATAAAGATGGTCTTATAATTGAAAGAGTAGGGTGTCCTCCTGCATCTGCTGGTCATCTACTAAAACCATATGCAGTTAGTGAATGATGTTATACCTGCCCTGAAACAAACCTATTTGAATGTTTGGACAAGACTACCATACAAAGTGACTAAAAGAATTGAAGTTACCCACAATACGATATTCAGAATGTGTATATCTTTGTCAGAAACCAGTCAGCGAATATTGAAGATGGAAAATGCAACAATGATAATTTTTCTGCATCTAAGTAAAAAGAAAATAGCAGCAAAGTTTTAATTTCAGATCTTTCAATTAGTGTAGAACAAATTTTATAATTGACACAAATGACCGTTTTTCCAAATTATCTGTGCAAAAAAAAACAGGGATATCCTCAAAGCCATTATCAAAATATTATCAATCAGTGTAATAAATAAATATTTTGAAGGTAAAAATTACATGTAGTCTTCCAAGAAAAATATTTCAAACATGATATAAAAATTTCATATATCATGACTCAAATGCATTCAACTTTTTGTGAATTTCAAGCATTATGAAATAAAACCAAAAAAAATGTAAACTCAATGTTTAAAGTACATAAAATCAAATAGTAAAACAGTTCAAAAATTGGAAATAGTTTTCTTCTTTCACATCCTTTACATTTCCCAGTTGAGAACGTCACCTAAAATATAAAAGAAATATTTCATTATGATATAACAGTTATATGCTGACAATTAATTATACATGATATCTAATAAACCTACTGGTTTCAATCAAGCATGTGGCGGGTGTTACAATGGCCACCAACAGGACATGCTTACCTTTTGAACACCTGATGAATCTTTTGGTTTTCTTGAAGGTTTGAATTTTTAGTTTTAAAGCTTATGTTCTTGTTCGTTTCTCTTCTGTTGATTTTTTGGTTATATTGGTTTTCTTGGTCTGTTACTTGTTGTTTCTTTGCTTGTGCCGCATCAATTTTGTATTGTCTCTTGATTGTGAGATTATGTAGTATCCCTTTTAATTGTTCTTTCGACAAAGTAAGTATACAACAAGTTCATCTTTATTCATTTGAAGTGTTCCTGGATATTCACAGAAGTCCTGTAATTATTACTGTTTTGCTGAAATCTTGGCATGTAATTTTTTCAAGAATTTAAATCCAAATTTTCCTTCCCGGTTTGGGTTGTCTT
This sequence comes from Modiolus philippinarum, assembly GCA_002080025.1. Classification (NCBI taxonomy): domain Eukaryota; kingdom Metazoa; phylum Mollusca; class Bivalvia; order Mytilida; family Modiolidae; genus Modiolus; species Modiolus philippinarum. The sequence continues at coordinate 23,510 of MJUU01024358.1, forward strand.
TTTAGTTTTTGTATGGGTTGTTGGCGATTTAGTTAAAACTCTATTTACATTCTTTTGCCTTGTTCCTCTTTGTTGGTTCTTGTAAGTATTCCAAACAAGTGTTACACTCGGTGGCTTGATTAATGTTGATATTTCTAATTTTGTCATGTTATCACTTAAAACAATTACTTGTTTTCATGATAACATTGATATTCACAAGAACGAGATCTGAAGGAACCACCTTTAGAGGATTTTACTGATAACGGTTTTATCACAGGGAGTGGGACTTGCTCCCAGCCTAGAAAAAAATCTTTTTACTATCAAACGTTTTTTTGTAGGCCGTAGCAAGTCTCTGTGGCCTTATCTGGGGACAACACCTTCCAAAACATATTGAATGGGTTGCAGACTTCTTCTTATGATGGATCAATTTAAGAGCATTCCATATATGTATTTTTTTATCTACATGCACATCAGAACAAAGCACTGGACGCCGAAATGCTTGTAGCAACTTATAATCTTTTAAAGGTTATAACTTCTACTTCTACAAGTTTGCGGTCACCATCAAAACACCGATTATTCTGCCACTTTTTGGATGCGCATGTAAAAATTTGCCCCAAATTTAGATCACAATGAATCAAGTGCTATACAGTGATGATAAAAAACAGTTATCCATCTTGGTGTCAGAATGTAGATCTCGAACTAGATCTACTATGAAATAAAATGTATAATTTTATCAGACCCATCATGAGTTTTCAACTGACGTTTTTACATTTGACTTTCGTGATCTAGCATGGAGTGTTTTCTTATACCTGACTACGATTTAACTTTAGACATGACGGATGACAACGTCTTGCCTTCGTGAACGTGTTCTTGGCGCAGTATACTAACAGATTTCACCCCTGTTTCAACACAACGTGAAAAATGAATTACTACGAAAGAAGGAATCACAGCAAGTGATGAAAATTCAGCAAACGAGCGCTTCCCCCTGTTGTAACAAATCAGACTCCGTGACAGTTTGGGACCTTCATGATCCAGTACAAGTGTTGTATTTCATTACGCTTGTGATTAGGAACGCCGTCGGAGATAAAGTTTAAACATTCCGTGCTTCATTGTTGACATAATTGAATTATTCTCAAATTTACTTGTATTGGAAGTATTCCATATAGAACATTTGTTGTAATTTCGGATTATTTTGAAACTTATTTGACCCTTATTTACAACGGCGTATGTCATGCAGGGGTAATTAAGTATAGCCATTAATAGATAAAACAACGCGCCACCTGTCGGGACATTAATAAACAAAACAAAAAAGAAAACGAAGCTACGGTTTGTCGGTTGGTCCTTTTTTAAGTAAAGAAGATGCCAATGTAACCATTAAAAGGTTCAAATTCATATATATTGAGAAATACACACATTTTTACGAGTTACAACAGCGAAAGTAGAAGTTACTATGTATTCATTCATAAAAACTTGTAAAATCACAGCGCGCCGCTGGAAATTTTGATGAATGACCCGAATCGTGAATTTCGAATGTCAATTAAAGTCCTGTGAGATTAAAAAACATTGCATCTTTCAAAAGATATTAAATAAATACAATACACACATAAAACGATGTAGTTGATCATGAAATGGACACTGTATCGCCAAATGAATGGATTATTTATTGTTCCTTCGTATGAATAACTGGTAAGCCATACGCGTTTTTTGACGATTGTCTGGATCATTCGGGCTCTTTTCATCTAAAGGAGTCTCCTAAATGTAAGAGTCTGGTTGAAACAGATTAGTTTCAAGATGGCTTAACACAACAGCTAGAAGGCAGAGACCCTGCCTTAAAACTTACCTCGTTCCTAGCACCCAGGGCTCTTCTTACAACGTTCACGGCACATGGATGAAATTCTTGGTCAAACACTATTCATCATCACTGTTGGTGTTGTTTCTAGTTAAATGTTTGGTCCTTTTTCCTTTCTGAATGAAAATAACAAGATGACAGTGATTTCAGAGAAGATATTGGAATTAAAATTTTACTGGCTATAATAGGTGAGCTAAAGAGCAGGATATAATGATAAATAAAACCAAAAATAAATCAACAAATCAAATAAATCAAAATAAAAAACAAGTCTCCCACTCTATGTAGTTATTTAGGATAAAAGGTATTGATTGTTGATTTTTAGCATTTCACCCCTGTTGTGTAAGCGTACTTTCATTCTCCTTGTATATATTGTATTTCTATGTCACTGATATTCTGTTATTGTATTCGAGTGTTTTTTTATTTGTCCAAACGGAATGAATGAAACTAATGCACCTGAACGAAACTGAATTGTCTTCATGCACACAGTTTATTCATCAAAATATTTTTTTTCAGAATTCATGACACAAATACTTACAACAGGCTTTAATATACTATTTTCATCATCACTCTGGCTACATGTATTGTCATCTTCAATATACTGTGTCTTTACTATACTCAGGCTAGACGTATTTTCATCATCACTCTGGCTACAATTTACTGTGTTTTCACTATACCAAGGCTAAACGTATATTCATCATCACTTATTACAAAAAAATCTCCAACTCTGAAATAAAAAGCCTACATTTATATATATGAAGGAGTGTTTATATGATATCATCTAGTTAATATGTATGGAGGGGTATTTCCGCCACCAGAGAAATTCTATGCTGTAAATTTTATCTTCTCTTTTTATTGTTTTCACTTTCCTTATCCATAATTCTGCATTTTCTATATTTTATATTATAGATTTTAGGATATTAATTTATCATATTTTATATTCTTTCTTTAAATGTTCCTATTTCATCCCAACTTCTGCAGTTTTTATATTTTATATTATTGTTTCTAAAACACAATTTGTTATATTTTATGTTCTTTCTTTAAATGTTCCCATTTCTATGCTTTGTTCGTTAAGTTCTAAATTCTTCTTTCACGACATTATATCTACCGTGTTAATTTCGAAAAATTTCATGTTTTATAATTTGAAAGAGAAATGTTCAAAGTAAGTATTCATTGTGCATCATTCTTTAACTTTCATATTTTATCTTTTAACTTTTGTCTTTGTATTTTTGTTTTTATGTGCTTAAAATAAACATGGCGGAAAAAACGCGTATGATTGAATTATGACAACAGATGGCGCTAGTGTTGCTGTGACAGCTTTTCATCCACCAGCAGATTCGTCCACGACCGGGACGTTATAGGGTCATCATATATTTTATTACGTATTTCAAAGACAATTTTTAATATGATGCAACAAAATGCAATTTTTAAGACGGTGAGATAAAAAAGCCTTTCCATCTAAGTGGGTGAAATAAAAAAGCCTTTCCATTTAAGTGAGAATGAAGCCGGGAAAACTTGAAGGGTTCATGATTGAAGCGGTAATAGACTTCACTGAATACTGCTTAACCCCAACAACCGTTGTGACACGTGAAACACTGAAAAAAATCACCCTGAATCGGGAAACAGGTTTTTTTAAGAATCTTTGTTAAAGTGAGTGGGACCCGGAGCCATAGTATTGGAGCCCGGAGCCCTGGTTTGGAGCTCTGATACATAGTGTTGGAGCCCGATGCCCTTTTGTTGGAGCCCTGAAACATAGTGTTGGAGCCCAGTGCCCTTTTGTTGGAGCCCGGAACCCTAGTGTTAGAGCCCGGAACTCTACTGTTGGAGCCCAGAGTTCTAGTGCTTGGGTTCGGAGCCCAAGTGTTGGAGCCCGGAGGCAACAAAGAATGAAGTATTAATATCGAGAAGGACCAATTGAAAAACAAAAAAAGAATAAATACATAAATAAGTAAATAAAATCAATATAAAAAGGGGGAAAAGGGAATTAGTAAGAAAGAGAAAATACACTATATACAGAGGGAAAAGCTGTTTTTGACTTTAAAAGTTGCTGATATAATAACTATAAATATTCTTTTTTGAGAAGTTTAGAAGCCCTTAGAAGGATTTTTGTCTGCATATGTAAGAGACAAACTTTTGACTTCACTTCTTCTTTGGTTTCTTGACTTTCTTTTGTGTGGTAGTTTTTTGTCTTTTGAGGAGATTTAGCGTCCTTTTCGACTAGCTTTGCTGTAGACTTCTTAGCTTCTGGTGTGAACGACAATTGCCACAGAAACGACACCTCGAAAGTTTATGACAAATGTATATCAGCTTGATAACGCAGTTTCAATTTTTAGTTGAAATCGCTGAATAATTGGAAAAGCGATCCCTTTGCTTGGGAAAGCTCGGCATGGCTGTATGAAGTTTCCCACTGGTTACATGTTAACTTGCACCAACTTAATCCCTAAATAGGGTTCTTTTTGTGGTGTGAATCTAGTTATACAACATTGCATAGTATGGTACAAATCGGCGACACGACACGACCCCCCAAACCACCCCCTGGTCTAGCAGGGCTAGGTATTTTCATTCTCAATTCGTGATCTGCAAATTGGAGTTATCTAATTTCCCGAATTTGAAAAATGGAAAATCCCGACGTCTCTAAAATCATACTGGTCTCGCCAACCAATCTTTATTTAAAACTGTTTAAAATTACGGTAGCCTGAAATTTTCGTTCAATAATGTCAATACACGGGAATTTTATAGTCACCAGGTGCATTAATGGGACGGGAAATATTTTACACTCTTTAAAAGCAACCTTTTCCCGGTTCCGACATCATTTCCCGTTTCCCCGTGCATTTTTATTTTCGATGATCCCTTTCCCGCTCACTAAAATGCTGTCCCGCTTTCCGTTTACAACAAAGCCAACCCCGCATCCCGGTTTAACCGCAGCGAGACTCTTTATAATTCTGTGTGAATATGGCGAGTTTTGAGAGTAATTTGCTCTTGACAAAAAACAAATAGCGTAGTTTTCCCGAAATTTTTTTAAGCCATTTATAGA
>MJUU01024358.1:29264-49415 GCA_002080025.1 Modiolus philippinarum
CCCGAAATTCATCATTTTTTTCTCAACTTTCCCGTTTCACGAGGGGAGATTTAACAAAAACTCTTAAAAACCCTGTTTCCCCATCCAAGATGTTTTTTTCAGTGTTTCCCGCGTCACGCCCGTATTTTGGGCTAAGCAGTATTTTCAGTAAAGTATTATCGCTTCCAATCATGAACGATCCCCTTTAAGTTTCCCCCGCTTCACCCTCACTTATTTTATTTCACCGTCTTCAAAATGTCATTTTGTTTGCATCATACCAAAAACTGTCTTTGAAATACATAATAATATATATGATGTCCCTAAAACGTCCCGTTCGTGGACGAATCTGCTGGTGGATGAAAAGCTGTCACTGCAACACTAGCGCCATCTGTTGTCATAATTCAATCATACGCGTTTTTTCCGCCACGTTTATTTTAAGCACATAAAAACAAAAATACAAAGACAAAAGTTAAAAGATAAAATATAAAAGTTAAAGAAGGATGCACAATGAATACTTCCTTTGAACATTTCTCTTACAAATTATAAAACATGAAATTTTTCGAAATTAACACGATAGATATAATGTCGTGAAAGAAGAATTTAGAACTTAACGAACAAAGCATAGAAATGGGAACATTTAAAGAAAGAACATAAATTATAACAAATTGAGTTTTAGAAACAATAATATAAAATATAAAAACTGCAGAAGTCGGGATGAAATAGGAACATTTAAAGAAAGAATATAAAATATGATAAATTAATATCCTAGAATCTATAATATAAAATATAGAAAATGCAGAATTATGGATAAGGAAAGCGAAAACAATAAAAAGAGAAGATAAAATTTACAGCATAGAATTTCTCTGGTGGCGGAAATACCCCTCCATACATATGTGCTTTGTTTAAAGTAGTGGTGATTGTGGCAAATCACACCCACATGCAACTGCAAATCACTTCTTTTATTTGTGGAAATTGTATCCTGGTACTGCAGCGCAGGCAATTTTGAACACCAGTGTTCATGAAATAGAACACTATTTATATACCTAGTGTTCAATAATAGAAAAGATACTCCCAATTATGACGAAACATTAAAATGCTTGACGGGGTTTAAGATGAGTTGCGCTTAAGCTTAAGTGTGAACAAACAAACAGGGTGGTCCCTATTAACTACCCACTTCCGTCCTGGACCAATTTTCTTGGTGGCATATTTTACTGTTACACAAGCTGGGGTCTTATTATATGTTGCCAGATGTAAGGCGTTTCCTTTTCTAAAAGTGATAAATGGACATATATTGCAAACAAATCGTTCTTTTCCATGATATTATCAAGATATTTCCACTATAAAGACCATAAATGGTGACTTCAAGATGAAGAACAACAATAAAAGCGTTGTTCCTTTGCTTGTTTTTTACCATGTATTTGTAGAGACTTTGTCTCATGTGCATTTACTCCATATCCTTTTATTCACCACTAAACAATTACCATACTCCCAGTTAGTACGACAGGCGACTGACGTACGATTCAAACGTCAACAGTGAATGTAAACACCTTTGGCACGTTTTATATGTACAATCTTATTTAATTCGTCTTTAAGTGCAATGTTTGTATTATTTTCTGGCATGTTTATCTTACGTACATTTTCTGTGCTTCGTCTTTACCGCCAAAATGGCCGTCTTCCGGTGGTATCGCGGTGCATCCTGGTACAGTAGCGCGGGAAATTTTGAACACCGGTGTTCATTAAATAGGACACTTTTTACATACCTAGTGTTCAAAAACAGAACGGATACTCCCTATAATGTCGAAATATGCAAAATAAAATTGTAAATGTTTAGATTAAAATTTACGGAAAGGGTTTATAATTAATTAAGAAAACAACTGTCCATTCAGATCTCATTACACTCTAGAAAAACCACAAGGGACTTCTGCTTTATGAACACATGGCCCAGGTCACAACTAAAGAAATAATGATGGGCACGAGAATGAAAAAATAATCAAAATAATTCTAAAAAAAAATAGCAAACACTTCAATGTTCACAAGAAAGTATAAAAAGGTTGCCAGTCAATTTGTATTTTTTCTTTGAACACCAGGTGACGTTAATTGTGATTGAACACATAGGTGTTAAGAAATTAAACATCAACGTTAACAACTGAGACACCATGTGTTAAGGTGAACATTTTTTAAACATATAATGTTAAACTGTTGCACGTTATGCGTTAAGATATTGAACGCGTCCGGACGTGTTAGGCGTCCGTTTTATTTGCAGTGTAGGTAAAACAAAATTTCCTAATGTCCAAAAATCATCTGGAACTTTTTCTGATAAATTTGACGATTGTATAATGTTACTTTTAGCAGGTTGTAGTAAGTAAGCTTCTCTACTGCTATAATCGAAAGCCATGTTAAGTAAAATCTGTGTTTCAAATGTACAGTTACTAAGTATAGCCAGGTCGTCTGTACAAGTAGGTGCACAACATGGAATATTACCAATATTCCCACCATATCCAGATTCAGTTAGTATATCCAAAAGTTTATTAATGTAAACTTTGTATAGATCTGCTGACAATGTTCCTCCTTGTCTATTAAGATTGGTTTGCGATTATTTCATCTGTAAAGTGCTCGCAAACCAATCTTGATAATTCGTAAGTCGTCGTTAACCGATCGCAATAAATCGTCGACAATATGTTTCTTAAGGTAGTTGGGGTGTCTTGGTTTCTGACGTAAGAATTTTTTTAAAATTTGTAAGATGAAACTTTGAGCAATATGCTATAAAAATATGCAAAAAATTTGGGGGTCACGGGTATGTCAAAAAAGATACAGAGTTCTAAAGATTGGTCAAATTTGGTGTTTTCACACTATATTTACAATAGAATTATAAGGGAAATAGCCCTCTACCACAGTTTAAGGGCATATTTTTTTCTATAAGCAGACATACAATTTTTTCCAAACTTTGTATATTTATTGGTACGATATAGAACTTCGATATAAAAACATAAAAAAGATATGTCACGGACCTTTTGAAAAAAATATATCATGAAACATGAACAATTTGTAGGTTTTTCAAGAAAGGGGAGATAACTTAATTAAAGTAATTTGGGACCCCAAATTGAAAGAAATCCATATTTTTGGAAAAATTATGATAAATGTAATTTGTTCAAATGCTTTTGACAAATTAAAAAAGAATTGGGATCAACTACCTTATTTTTTGTAACAAACTTAGAAAATCTTACCTATTCCATGGTAGTTCAGATTAGAATTATCTCCCTTTGATACAACTTTTTGAATTTTTGGCAAATATGTAATATTATTCGAACAAACTTTTTACTTATTGTTCATTTGTATATGACGTCGTGATTTTTTCGGGCAGTTGGACCGACGTATAAGGTTCAATTTATGTTCTAACGGTAAAGAATAACAGGACACATTCATATAATAACCTCTGTAGACCATTTATTAATTCATTAAATAGTTTACCAAGAGTTTTATTATTATTTAAAGACAATGTCAATTTCAAAGAAATTTTCAAACTTGTGTAAAAAAAATAAATAAAGTTAAATGAATTAAGAGTAAATGCCCTTTTAGGTATTACACCTTTTGATTGTTTCCACATTCACAACGCCAGTAGAATTAGAAAATAAGCAAAGGAAATTTAAAAAAAAATCATTTTGCAAAACGACGGAAGACTTTTAACGTGTTAATATCAGGTAAACATTGTCATTGGTCGTATTATATGCTTTTTGGTTTATACTTTTTATGTCCCGTAAATGCACGTTTTTCTCAGTTTGTGCATGTATATAGCAATAAAAGGGAAAACATAATTACTTGGCTACATTTTATTACACATTCGTATAAAAATATAATGTAAATTGTGATTATATACTGCGATTCAAATTAAGGAAAAATGCTATCGATATGGGAAAAAAAGGCCATTGTATTCCCGCCATTTTCGGTGTTTACATGTTTTTTTTAACAAATGTCTTTTTCCCCGATTCGGTGACCCCATTATTTTATTTGCTTAATCCGTTAAGGAGGTTACACTCTATCTGCTGGGAAAATATTATCAAATTATCATATTTCAATTTTTTGTGATCGGCGATTTTGTTGTATTGTGAGTACCTGACAAAAATGGCCGGAACTTGAAAATTGTGCCGTTTATACCAAAACTTGCATATTTTTTATATTGTTGTAACATATTGTTTCTCTACACACCATGAAGCATTTAAAATAATTTTTGTTCAATCGAAATCTACAATTTAATGAAAATATAGGCAACAGAGTACATAATCAATACCTTCAAAACAGGTAAATAAAGATGACGTCATAGCTCTAAAAATATGTCGGTGACCCTTAATTTAAAGCTTAAATCATTAATATTGTACAAAAGGAATATCAAGAAGATATCATATTGGAGTTTGAATGGTAGGATATGTCTTTAAAATGTTTTATGATTTACTTACGAATAATTGTGAGTGGTCTACGGTTGTTTTGCGATTGATTTACGAATAAATACACATTTACGCGAGCATTTTGAGAATTTATGCGGTTACTTTACGAATTTATACGAATACTTTGAGAACGCTTTGCAAATAAATGCGAGTATTTTACGAATTTTCACGATGTGGGAATAAGAATGGGTCGGTACTCTTATATGAGTTGTGTCCCCCTTTTAAAGTTATGATAACGTAAATTTTGTCCTTTTTTTCCTCTGTGGCTGTGGAAGGAAGAAAATTTCGAGTAATGTTTTGTACAAAATAGATTTATTTTGTAGAAGGACATAACTAGTCTCCTAGATGTGCATTTTAAGACCACTCGAGGTTATCTAGTTTGAAATTTATACAAGTAAATGTTACCAAAAAGAAAAATTGTTGCCGTTTGTTAAACACTCGTAACTAAATCTCAGATCGTTAAGTTGTCGCAAATAATTCGTTAATTATCCGTAAAAGCTAGGATCAAATCGCAATAATTCGTATAGTTTTCGCAAGAATTCTTAGATAACTCGTATGCATTCGTATGTCGCTCGCATTCATTCGTAACGATTCGTAAATTTTCATCGTAGTTGCATCGCGTTCATTCTTCGTAAATCTTTAAGTGGTCGTTCATACTCGCGACTCATCGTGAAGAAATCGCAATTCACTCGTAAATATGTTTATTCGCAAGCATTCTTGTTAGTTTTACGAATCTTGTAAATTTTGAAGATTAGTAATGATTCGTAAGAAAAATCGTGTATGTGAAGGAGGCATTATAGAGCAATTTTTGGTGATTTCTTTTATTAAAAAGTAAAATAGCGATTTCATATAGATATGAATTAAGTTCATTGCACTAAAGACAAATTTAGAGTTCATTTGTTTTTTTTTGAAATACAATCAGCAATACATCTTGAATTTGAAACTTCCCTACCTCCTAAGATGCGTATATGCAAACTTAATAGGTATATGTTTTCTTGATTTTGAAATAAAAAAAAATCCCATGAGCCAGCGGTTTTAGTAAAATGATATCTGTTTTGACATAATTGTTTGAAATCGACTCAAACATCAGTTTGTCTCGTCAATGTGTCAATTTCTTAGTTCACATCCTCTAATTGTAAAAAAATTTATGTTGGGGGTTCATATCATTATAATTCTAAATGTAATTGTATTGTTCCTTTCCATTGGTCAACGTCAAGAAATATTTAAGAAATAATTCACGGGAGCGTGAATATATGGCGATTTTACCACGGGTTGGCCCTTTATGGCAAATATTTTACCCCGAACGTATGCGAGGGTTGAAATATAGGCATAAAGAGCAAACCCGTAATAAAATCAACATATATTCACGCTCCCGTGAATTATTTCGATTCTATTATGACACTTACAGGGTACGGAAAAGATGAAATTGTCTTTGTATTCATAGGTGAAACAGCCATTTTACCCCGTAAAGTATGACGTTTTGTTCTATGACGCTGCAAAAACTGTCGTCAAACTGTCTATGACGTAATCAAAAGTACCGTCGATTGCCATGACAATACCCATGAATATATGCGGATTTTACCACGGTTATGGACACAAGGCGATTAAAGGACGTCATATTAGAATTTTCGATATTCGTTTGCCTATTCATCCGCACCGCGAAAATATAGTCGTTTACTCCGATCAAACATATTTTTTGAACTCATTTGGAATTTTAAGAATTAAAAACTGGTTTTTAGGAAATTGTGCATGCAGATGAACATTAAGTCCTTCTGACTTTTAGTTTGTGAGTTAGCTGTAGGAGTTTATATATAGATATTTTCCTTAAAATCCCGTTTAATCCTATATTGATATCCGTAAAGACACATGCATCTACCTTTTTAAATTTTCAGCAAGCCATGGTGATCAAACAATTATGAATAGAACAGTTAACCTTGAAGCCAGGCAAATTGAGATATCTAATAAACTTCAACAGCAGACTACTAAATTACAACAAGAACTAGAGAAAAGGAAAAGCAATGGTAAATTTATAATTAAAACACAAAAATTAAAAGAGTATAAATCGGCGAGTGAGGTATAATGGAATAAACTTGTCCGTCTGTTCGTCCGTCCTTTATTCCATCCGTCCGTGCGTAATTCCATCCGTCTATATTTGTCACAAAATCTTCCTCTCTGCTAGAAGGAATTCATTGAAATGTGGTAAGATGCTTTTTTGTAATCATTGGATTTGTGCGATGTCGGATTTTTTTTTGCTCAGTACCATATCAACCTCTTTTACATCGGGCATTAACAATATTTGGAATGAGCTAGTTAATGCTTGGAACGAGATCTCGTCCATGCAACTTCATGTTCGGATTATTTTATTTTCTTTCATTGACAATTTTGGCTGGAGCGCATTTGAAAATACAGAGTCGAATACGGATTTGGTTTGATTTTTTGGCCGGAGATTTTCCTTTGTGACGTCATAATTGATTGAGTAATGTTATATTTCGTCTACTTTGCCGCGAATTAATTCCCTTTTCCCGTAATTAATGTTCATTACGGAAACTTTGTAGAATATCTCCGTAAAAAGCATGGTGATCTGTGTATTTTTTCTTATTTTCCCGTAGTTGAGATTATAAACGATCTATTAACAAAAGTACATAAAATTCTCATGGTTAAAAGGTTCATTTCTGTTATTTCCATATTTTCTCCATACATTCTTTGTAAATTTAGGTGAAAAAATGGCAAAAAATGCACAAACTTATACCTAGATTCTAGGAAAAACAAGCATGGTGACCCATACTTTTTATTGTGGATTTCACGTGTATAGAATGGGGTTTTTAATTGTGCCAATTTATAACAAAATCTCATGGATGTAAATATTAGTGTCTATCTACCCGGCTTAAAATAATATCAATATAAAAAGTAAAAATCACATTCAAGCCGGTCAAAACTGATCAGTTAGCTCAGAAACCAAAAGACTTAAGTTTTTAATTCTTATAAAACAATTAATCATATACAATAATAGAGATATGAAAAAGTTAAATTGTCTGAAGTTGAAAATTTCAATAACGAATGTCTCTTCAGTGCAGACACATTCACAACATGACAGTAGAATTCCGAAGGATCAAAGCAGGAATAGATTACATAAATCAAGTCCAGATACAAGGCAAAAAAAAGAGAACACCGGACGACGAAGATCTGTACAATACTGAAAATATAAAAGAGTATAGACAGACCCGAAATATCTATATTGTACAATCAGTTAGGTATATAAAAACAAACTCGACATCCCTAAAGAGTACCATCATTAAATTGAATAATAGCATTTTACTTCTAAGAATTTTATAGAGGTTGTTTTCTATACATGCATAAAATTTTATAATATTGCATAATATGCACTCTAATATTGCATAAAAAGTAAAAGGAAATTTGATAAATAAAAAAATTAATCTAAGATATTGTACATATGGATTTTACCTCCAAAATAAACAATGAAAGGATATGGAGTAAGTGAACATTAACAAGTAAATACATGGTTTAGCCAAGCAATGGAGATATTTATACTAGTTTCGTCTCCTCCATTGTCATTGAATGACCTAGGAAAATAAAACTGTAAGCTTAACACTTTTTACGTTTATATATACTACTCAACAAAAGAAACCATACACAGATTTTATCATAAATAATATTTTACTTCTAACAGAAAACTCTAAATCTTAGACAAAATGTATTTTTTGCACGTAAGAATTATTATTATGCCCGAAATTCTGAACCATCTCCGGTCACGGTCAAGGTCATTTTCCGGACCTTCTGTTTTGCAGACGTAAATAGTGAATATGTCCACATTTTTTTTTACCAAACTATCACTTTTTTGAACCGGCTGACTAAACCTATGTTGCTTTGTCGACTGTGAATTCCTCAGGCCTATTTTCCGTTTTCATCTGTTGTTCTCCTAAGTGTAAATCGCGTGTTAGGCGATCTTGACGTTGCGACGTCTCACGCGGCCTGATATCACGTGATTAAGCATTTGATGAGCATGTTTGCTTAAGATTAATCAATAGTCTTAAGCATGTTCTTCTTTTCACATAACAATAATTTGTGAGGTCAAAAATCAAGAAAGATGGTCTGATGGTGGATAGTCATTGCCCACGTTGATTTTTGAGTGAACGAGGCATCGAAATGGGACATTGTTTCCACTTTTTAAGATGGCAAATTGTTAACCTGGTGAAGTGTCCAAATTATTGACATCAAACAGTTTAAATCATCCATCATATAACTTTGAACTCAATCATCGCGGGCAAAACTACCATTCCGGATTTTGATCATATGCGTTTCGGAATTGATTAAAAAATGGAATTGGCGTTGAATACATAAATACATAGACCGAATTCCTCTGCCTCTATGGTGCAAATATTACCTATTTATCGTTTATGTTTTCTATTTGGACTTTTATTTTTTATTTTTCAATTTTTGCTGTTGCCCCGCAAAAATTGAAAAATAAAAAATAAAAGTCCAAAACATAAACGATAAATAGGTAATATTTGCACCATAGAGGCAGAAGAATTCGGTCTAATAAATACACTAAACTGAAAACTTTAAATTGCGAAATACAAAAATATTTTCAAAGTTGACAGTGTATCGTTTCTTTTGTTGAGTATTGTATTTATATTCTGAATTTATATGTAATCGTTAGTTATATTGCGATTTGTAGTGGCATTGACAGCATGTAAACATGGTGATGAAACTGTAAGTGGTGGTCATGTCATAAAGTTTACAGACGTGAAGACCGTCAATGGAATTAACAGTCTAAATTCTATTCGGAACTCTGGCATATTTACATGTGAGAAATCCGGGGTATATATCATCTCTGTATTTATACAAACAAATACTAAACATGGTTTTTTTTATGTTGAAAAGAATGGAAACATTATAGCGGACGGGTATTCTTCAATTACTGACAATTATCAGACAATGTCAGTAACACTCATCCAACGCCTTAACGTCAATGATGTCATTACAATAGTCTCAGGTGGTGACTTGTTTGTTTATGATGAATTTGAATCCTGTTTAACATTAGTACAAATACAATAACAAGCTTGTTACAATTTAAACTGCTACGGCTCGTAGTCCATTGATTTGAGTGGGTCATTTGTGAATAAAAAAAAATGAAAACATTGTTTTTATTACCCCAGATCAAGGAACGGTGCATACTGTTTTATCCTGTCTGTGTGTTTTTCTGTCTGTCTGTTTGTGCGTCCAAAACTTTGCTATAACCTTTGCATACTTTTCATATTTGCTAAGTGTATAGTCAAGAGGAACATTTTAATGAAGAAGAAAAATTGTAGGTTAAGTCCAAGGATAAGATCACAAAGGTCAAAATTATAAGATTCCATTTTCATATTTTTTGCACACTGTATGTAAAGAAAAATAACTAACCAAATATCAAGATTTCACTAACTAATGAAATAGCTACTGGGGTATATCATATATGTAGTGTTTCAAAAACACATCTCGTTTTATTGTGTCGCCTTCACCTAGTGCAGGATCGACACATAGGGATCACTATCCGTCGTCTTGCGTCCGTCTGTCCGTCCGTCCGTCTGTATGGCTCAAAAATTTTTACCATTATCCGCATCTCCACCTAAACCACTGGGTACTTTTCAATGAAACTTGCAGGAAAGCTTCAGTATGTATTGTAGATGTGCACCATACATTTAGTTTTTCTTTATTTACGTTTTTCCAGATTTTGAAGCTATATTTTGAATTTTAGCTTATCGGAGTCATAGGGTATACCTCCATTATCCGCAACTCCTCCTAGACTGCTTAGTCCTTTCCGACCAAACTTGCAAGAATGCTTCAATATATATTGCAGATGTGCACCATACATTTAGTTTTTGATTAATTTTGATTTTTTTCAGATTTCTAGCAATGTTTGGACTTAGTCATTTTAGCTTATTGGAGTCATAACTATATAGGGTATATACCTCCATTATCCGCAACTCCTCCTAGACCGCTTGGTACTTTCCAACCAAACTTGCAAGAATGCTTCAATATATATTGCAGATGTGCACCATGCGTTTAGTTTTTGATTAATTTTGATTTTTTTTTTATTTCTAGCAATGTTTGGACCTTGTCATTTTAGCTTATTGGAGTCATAGGGTATACCTCCATTATCCGCAACTCCTCCTAGACTGCTTGGTCCTTTCCAACCAAACTTGCAAGAATGCTTCAATATATATTGCAGATGTGCAACATGTATTTAGTGTTTGATTAATTTTTATTTTTTTTTAGATTTTCTAGCTATGTTTGAACTAATTTTAATTTTGATTTTTTTTTCTGATTATCATTGGACTTTGTCATTACATAACAAAACAGGAATTCTTAAAATATATATAGTGCAGTTGACATATGTGTTCCGCGGAACACCCATGCATTTTTTCGACAACAATGCTATCATACGAATAGATATATTAATACACGTCACTCACTTGTTTTGAGACACCAACAGTAACACTGATCAAATAGACAAAGTAAAGACATGGAGTAATTTATACACACGAGACAACGCCCCGTACAACCATGCGATGGGACAAAGCGTTCAATTTTGTTCTTCATCTTGAAGTCCCATTGAGTCCTTCAACAATGAGCTTTGCTTATACCCCATAGTAAGTTCAAGATGGCCCCTAACACTTGTTTGTGCGAAATCCAATGCTTGAAGTCGATCCAGCCGCATTCATGTCTTTACGTACTCCATGCAGGTGGCATCGTCATCAAATATAACAAAATCGCAGCCATCAGTTGTCCGACTCAGACTAATAGCCGAAGACAATCACAACATATTGTAACAACCACAGGGAACTCATCGAGTCAACTGCCAGAAAACTTGGCAAAATAAAATTGTGAGATGTAGGCACTATAAACAAGTGGTCAGAATGACATTTGGAAATTACAAATAAATACCAAAATTTGAATGTATGATAATGTATCCATATCAGAAATATTCCCTCCAGAACAAGTTTATATAGTGGACATAGAAAGCATACACTTCTCGCAGAGGGGATCCTTTTAGATTAATGTCAATAATTTAATATCAGTTTTACATCTTGTGGTGACAGGTCATGTCAAATTACATCATATAATAAAGGGCTACGCTAAGTGCAGCATTATTCGACCATTGAAAACCTCTGATTTCCAGGGTTGAATGCACATCACAGTATTTCACCATATTATATGACACATCTATGATCTGCCATATCGTTTTGTTCGGCGATCATCATTTTATTAGAATTATTGAATATGAGTGTTTCCTTTGATATCCAGGGTATTTGCTCATCAATTGGTTCAATTTTACAATTCACGCAGTTATGGTCTGCCACATCTTATCCGGTGACCATCATATTGTTATATTCAGAGACACAGATTTATATATAAAGACGCATATATACATATTTGTTTAGTACATGGAACTTTGAAATTTTATTTCATAATTAATTGACTTCTGTTTACCTTAATTTTAATCTTGTATATATTTATGATATTAAAGCTGTGGCCAAATACTGCCAAACCTTAATAGTATTTTTTGTTTTTGTTGTGGACATCTTGGATAATCCATACTTATTCTAATACAAGGTTTAACGTTAAAGGAAGTGTAGTATACCGATTAAAGTCACGTATAAACAAGGAAAGGATATGAAGTAAATTCACATGAGACAAAGTCTCTACAAATGCATGGTAAAATAAAGCAATGGAACAACGTTTTATTGTTGTTCTGCACCTTGAAGTCACCATCATAACCCATTTGTCATATAAAGCTATAAGGACACCTTGAGACCGGGTACTATGGAACGCCAGGACTGCCTTAAGTGTAAATAAGTTATTATATGCAGTGGTTACAGCATTATATGCAGTGGTTTTGACATTATAAGCAGTGGTCACGACATTATATGCAGTGGTCACGGCATTATATGCAGTGGTTACGACATTATATGCAGTGGACACGACATTATATGCAGTGGTCATAACATTATATGCAGTGGTAACAGCGTTATATGTCACGACGTTATATGCAGTGGTAACGACATTATATGCAGTGGTAACGACATTATATGCAGTGGTTATGTCATTATATGCAGTGGTCACGACATTATATGCAGTTGTCATAACATTATATGCAGTGGTTTCGGCAAAGTGAAGGCTGTGATGCTGAGAGAATGTGATGATGTTGATCGTTGAAGGTGGTGGTGGTGATCACAGAATGTGATGGTGATGGTAGTTGATAGTGAAGGTTGGGGTAAAATTGTCAATTATAGTTCCATAAAGATCCGTAAATGAGGCGGATTTATTTTAAACGAATACATATATTCTGCTTACACCACAAAACTAAAAATGGAGATGATTTTGAAATCAAACAATTTGGGGAGTTTCATTGACAATTTGGCAAAGAAAAGATTACACCAGATGTAATAAGCAAATTAGACCGACATGATATTATCAATTTAGGCATAATTCATCCTGGAGATATGATGAAAATTAGAATTGCTTGCAACAACTATGGTTCTGTTCGCCCCCAAAAAACTATAGGACACAATGTGAGTTTTGCGTTTTGTTTTAAACAATTACTAATGAACCCCTAAAACTATAGGACAAAATTTGTTTTTCGATACAGTGGTGTCGTTGGGATTCGATTAACCGCGTTGTATCATTTTGGTCAAATGCTGCACGATACGGTAAAAAATGAATCAACAACTTTCCACATTGTAACACCAAGCTTAGTTTATTTTATTTTTTTATCAACTTTCTGCACATTCGAGTGTAAAAACCAACATTAACTTTACTCTATATATATCAAACTTTATACACAATACAATATTGTATATTTGACAAAAAGATATGGAGTAAATGCACTTGAGACCATAAATCATGTGAACTCCAACTATAATAAATCAAAATGAGCTGGATGGCCATTTCGACAAATTATGTCTCCTCAATAGCTCTAATAACAAAATACAGGAAGTCCCAAATACGCCATGACGCAATAAAACGTCATCAAAAAGGTATAAAGGTGAGGATCTTATTCAACGGCGTATGATTTTTATCAATGTGCCAAATATTTTCCCCGTTTCAATATGCCTACGCGATGCTTCGTGTAAGATAAATAGAGTTCCTTACAAATTAAGGGGATTAAAGGCCAAATTGCGGTAAAGATGATACACTTCGCATCAATTGCTGTTAATTTAGAATTTAATAAACCAGATTTTCCATATAAAAGAAGGTGTACACCTGAGAAATTATCTCAAATACGAGTACGCCATAACCAAGAAAAGCATACACCTCAAACACGGGGAATTGTTTTATTAACTCCACACAGAGACATACAATGGATTGTATGTCTCTGTTCCACACTGCATTTAAAAGACAAACTCCTGAATTAAATATTTGACAAAAAAATATGGAGTAAATGCACTTGAGACCATAAATCTATTTATATATATATACATTTCATATTAGAAGATATATTTGATAAATTCAACGAAGATGAGACGAAAAAATAAACTTTTTCAACTTCTGATAACAAATATAAAGCATATTGAATTTAGTACTTACTTTACTTTGTATGATGCGCCATTCATTTCTCTTATTTTCGATACCAAAATCATGAATTTGTGTTATGCCATTCCCAAGAAAATTGCAATTAACTGAAAGTAGTCGGAGAAAAAAATGATACGGTGAAAATCTGCTGGTTGATACGGTCAAATCTTGTTCTATGATACGGTCAAAATTGTTCCAGTTATACCAAATCATTCTATATTGCAATAATCTTAGAGCTATAACGGGCTCACAATATGTACGTTTTTGCCTGTCAACGAGGCAAAACGTTATGTATCATGGGCGGTTTACCTGACGAATTCAACTTGCATAATAATTAAATCTACATTGAAAAATAGGGGAAATGTTGTTATTCCAATATTACAATTAAATCAAAGTCTGTTCGCACGATACTCCATTGTATTTATTATTGTTCTGACAGAGTAACTAATTTAAACCATTCTAATACGACAGTTTGTACGGGTATTATGGAAAAAACGTCAGATGATGAGTTGGTTTGGTCGGTTAATATCGGGGATTTTCAAGGTGGGCGTGTTAATTTGTCAAAATTGTTTGACATATAGTATTCACCCATGTAATAAATTTGACAAAAACGCAATTTGTTAGCTTTTCCTTCTAATGTCATCAAAGAGTGTGTTTTTCTCTAAAGCCCAATAGTGTAGAGAAAAACAAAATTTATGTCTGTGAAAATGATAATTCACAAATCAAATAATATCAAGAAAATTGACTTTTGTTTTAACTTTTCCGTACTTGAACTAAAAGGCTATATTCTTGGTATTTTAGCCACGTTGAACGAACTTACTCTTAACAGACGCATGTCCGACTCATCAAATGACATTTTTGTAATAATAGCCGCATGTTAAATGGTTAAACCGACTGACGGTCGTGATAAAAAGCTATTACAAACGCTTCATAAAGTATATGAGATTGGTTTAAACTTAATTACTCTTTGCTACATTAGGTACATCAAATTGGTTGTCATACTTTTGAATATTCTATAAGGATTCTAGGAAGAAAAAGAACTGAAGAAAAGGCTGCATCTCTTCCGAAAACAATCGATCCCATATTGTCGAAAAATTTTTTTTTATTGTGTGCCTAAACTTGGGACACATTACAGAAACTTGCCAATGATAGACAAGAGTGGAGGAACTTCGTTGCTGCCCTACATGCCAGTGGCGTAAAGGGCAGTAAGTAAGTAAGTAAACTTTCATGAAAATCCTTAAAACAGTTTTTGTCTCGCCCGCAACGAAAGTCGTGGAAAGCGAGACTTAGGCGTACAAAGTATGACGACGTGCGTGCGACGACGTAACTTTACTAAATACAATATATCTTAAGAACCCTTTGATGTATTAACTTCGTATTTGGTATCAAGCGCTGTCCAATGAACATGAAATTATGTGACCTTGACCTCAATTTTACGGTCTAGCGGCCATGTTAAGGTTTTTGGATTAGGTCAGTTTCTCAGGTACTATACATGGAAGGTCAATGATATTTGGTATGTAACTTGGTCTTAGGTAGTGCATGTCAGTCTGCCATATGGCTTTCGTCCTCTACCTCAATTTCGCGGTCGAGCGGCCATTTTAAGGTATTTGGATTAGGTCAGTTTCTCAGCTACTATACATGGCATGTCAATGATAATTGGTATGCAGCTTGGTCTTGGGTAGTACATGTCAGTCTGACATATGGTTTTTGTCCTTGACCCCAATTTCACGCTCGAGTAATCACATAACGGCTTTTGGATTAGGTCTGTTTCAAAGGTACCATACATGGTAGGTAAACGATAGCATGGTCTTGGATAGTGCATGTCATTCTGCCACATGACTTTTTTCCTTGATTTTGGGGGTCAAGCGTGGACGGGCGAGACATCTTTTAGGGTCCACACTTGTTTTATCCCTAGATGGACGACAATACGATCGCTTCAATGTTTTGACAATTTTAATATTACAGGGTGGTGCTTCAAAATTCTCCATACAAAAGGAAATGCTAGAAAACCTCCTAGACGACGGATTTACCATCTCTGACATAGCTAACCTTTTATCAGTTTCTGAAAGGACAATTTACCGAAGGATGGAAGAATTTGGTCTTGCAAAAGCTGTTTTTACAGACATTGAAGATGCTGATCTAGAGGAGTTGATTACAAATGTAATTTTAGACTTCCCTTTTTGTGGTGAAACTTTACTGAGACAGATTTTTGCTAAACAAGGTGTGAAGGTATGCGCAAATATTATATTCAATTCAATTAGATTTTTATTAAAGCAACTTTTTGCCCAATTAAGGGCTAACGGCTACAAAATTACACATTACACCAATACTTAAACAAACAAAATTAACTACCCCATATCCTCAGTGCAATTGACCGTTTTAAAAAGAAGCCTAGCAACTTTACTTATATACTAGTATAAGAATGGATGACAGGGAATTCCCACAATGACAGAAAAAAACAAACCAAACCACTGACCAAACAATCCCAAACACACAGGAAAGACAACAGACAAACACAAACAACTATAGGGACACAGGACAGCCGGACTTGGTACCGGCACAAACAATTGTCAGTGGTAGGGTTGAATCGGATTATGGGTACCCAAACCTCCTCTTTATTGTCCCCTCCCCAAAAAAAGTTGGGGAGGGGATATAGCATTTGGTCCGTTCGTCCGTTCGTCCGTTCACCCTCATATCTTCCATACTAAATGTCATATACAAATCAACTTTTGCATGTGGATGCGTCTTGGACAGTACTAAAGGACATTGTAAGGATTAAGTCACTTTGACCTACATTTAACACATGAACGACTCTGGTTAAAGTTGGCTTTAAGAGTCTTTGTAAAATTTACTATTACTTATAGAGCTTATAGAGGTCTGATATTTTGTCAGCAAGTGCGTCTTAGAAACTGATGAAGCTGCAGATTAAATTTGGGTCACCTTGACCTACATTTAATGCTTGAGCGACTCGGGTTCAAGTTTACATTAAAGACTATCTAAGAGATACTACAGCTTATAGAGGTCTGATATTTTGTCAGCAGGTGCGTCTTGGAAACTGATGAAGCTGCAGATAAAATTTGGGTCACCTTGACCTACATTTAATGCTTGAGCCACTCAGATTCAAGTTTATATTAAAGTCTATCTTGGAGATACTACAGCTTATAGAGGTCTGATATTTTGTCAGCAGGTGCGCCTTGGAAACTGATGAAACAGTAGATAAAATTTGGGTCACCTTGACCTACATTTAATGCATGAACGAATCAGGTTCTAGTTTACATTAGGGTCTATATTAGAGATACTACAGCTTATAGAGGTTTGATATTTCATCACCACCATCACCATCAGCTATCATCATCATCATAACATTCTTTGATCACCATCATCACATTTTCTCAGCATCACCTTCACTTTGTCGAAACCACTGCATATAATGTCGTGACCACTGCATATAATGTTGTGACCACTGAATATAATGTAGTGACCACTGCATATAATGTCGTGACCACTGCATATAATGTTGTGACCACTGCATATAATGTCGTAACCACTGCATATAATGTCATAACCACTGCATATAATGTCGTGACCACTGCATATAATGTCGTGACCACTGCATATAACGTCGTGACCACTGCATATAATGTCGTTACCACTGCATATAATGTCGTGACCACTGCATATAATGCTGTAACCACTGCATATAATAACTTATTTACACTTAAGGCAGTCCTGGCGTTCCATAGGGTACACCGACAGAGTACATGTCTGTCTCCTGTTGTGCGTGCATCATCCGTCATCAAAGCAATATGTAGAAATAATTTGACCATCTTCGCCATGTTTAGCGTTTCCTGTAGTCTATTTTGGCGTGACAAGACACCCTGTCGTTTTATATTGACGCCCTGTTCTTTTTTAATTTTTTGTGTCATGCCCCTTTTCAATCTCGAAAATTGACATAATTTATCCGAAAATGGGCTATAACGTTTACAGAAAAAATCAAAGTGCAGTTTGCACTGAAAGGTAATTGGCTTGGTCAGCAATGAATAGATCATGTGTAAAGCTGACCCCGATCATGGCGATTATGATCTCAAATTCAGAGAAAACTTTGTATCAATAGTTGGGACAATTAGAAACGACAATTTTGTTACAGCTCATGTAATATTTGATGTAAAACAATAAGTCGGTATAACATTGTGGATTATTTTAACTGACCAAAGTTTAGTGCTGATCAATGCAATCCCCCGATCTCAAGTTTCATTGAAGGGCTTGCCCATTTGATTTTTACGGGTGCTTGGGCGAATTTGCCTAGAAAAATTATTTTCAGGAAAATCTAGAACAAATTATTTATTTTCACCAAATGTCCATCTTATTGATTTTTAGCTCACCTGGTTAATGCCAGGGTGAGCTTTTGCCATCACTTTTCGTCCGTCCGTCGTCCGTCCGTCCGGCGTAATCTTTTCATTCAAAGATATTCTCTGAAACTACTGGGCCAATTGGAACCAAACTTGGCCACAATAGTCCTTGGGTGGTCCCGTACAAAAAAAATGTTTTTCAGGTCTGTGCGATATCCAAGATGACCGCCAGCGGGAAACATAGTTTTAACATTGGACCCTATGGGAAAACACAATCAAAGATCTTCTTCTCTGAAACTACTGAGCCAATTGGCACCAAACTTGGCCACAATAGAACTTTGGTTGTCCCTTACAAAAAAGATGTTTTTCAGATCTGCGCCATACTAAACTATTACGGACTTTTTAAGGAAATGTAACTCTTGTCAGCCAGATGCGAACTGGTTAACGTGAATTGTACTGGTACTTGTGTATTATTTGACGAGTAAACGATAGTGATTGTCATATCATTTATATCATTTATATTTTGAAAAAAAAAATTAAACGTTACCTTAGGTTAATAAAATGTAACAAATAAATGAATAATCTATATAAAGCATTATATACAATGATAATTGGGACTACATGTAACAAAAATAAGAGAATGCTTCAAACAAGGACTTGTATACGTCCTTCCTTCAAAATACAATTCATCATAGTCGTTGACTACACAACAGTGTTATTTGTTACACACGTGATGCATACATCACCATCAGGTCATTTCCCCGGGGGGTCATTTCTTACGTAATTTAGCCACAGGTATCACAGGTGAAAATTGTTTATTGCCACAATCAACATCAGGGATGGCTGTCAAAGGGTCATAAAATAATTTAACCATAAACAGTCTGCTCTGTTCAAATTTTTTTTTTTTTTAAGATTTTTTTTTTTTTTTTTTTGTAATTTAAACAATAATAAATTGTTCATTTTTAAAAGTTGTTGTATTTTAGAATATTGACAAACAAAATAATATGAATCACAATTAATGTTGTTGGGTCATCACAATCTAGCTGTCGCCATATTGCCTGTTGTCTGGTGTAGAATAGTGAAAATGGACGATTTTCAAATCGATTTTGACGAGATAGGATCTTCCCAGCTAACACAAACCATTTTCGAAACATTTTATTCGAGGTTTATTGGTGGTTCGTCAAAACATTTTATTGAAACATTTTTAAAATGTTTTGAAAACGTTTTATCTTTTTTAAAAACATTTTGAAAACATTTTAAAAACGTTTTAACAAAATGTGCTGACAAACAATTTTTCAAACTTTAAAGGGAAAATTCGCAAAAAATTAAAAATTCAATATTTTATTCCTCATATCTTAGTTAGCACATAAATATATGTATTACTGTTCAATTGTCTTGGATAACTGTACAAGACTGAATTAATTGTGAGCAAATCCCGGTGCATCAACCGCCATATTGTCGTCTTGTCAACTTAAAAAGTCACGTGATACCTAAAGACCACAAAATACCAAAACTCGATAAGCCTGTGTAAAAACAACAAGTACATAACTCTGATCTGTCCAAATAAATATAATTTGTTCACTAAATTCAACAATTTGTAATTTATTCAATAAAGAAATGAAAATTTGTAGCTATTTTTTCTTAACATATCATTAAATTGATAATATATCCAGAACTTTAACGAAGTTCCAGTGTTCACAATTAAATAAATAGAAAACATTGTAGAAATTAGGATTCATATACAGGAAGCATTCACAGTTATGAAGGCTTGTACTGACCATATTGTGTATTAAGTGTTTATTGAGAAGACA
>MJUU01024358.1:50697-61169 GCA_002080025.1 Modiolus philippinarum
TATTAGTAAAGTAATTTAAAAAAGATTTGTGTATTGTGTTATAAGCGATTTTTTTCAAAACAAGAGTGTGCCTTTTCTACCTGTAATTAGTGCAGCACACGCCAAATTTACCTTTAGGGCATGCCACAGGTAAAATTTGACACGGGACATGATTCTGTATATTTGGTTGTTAATTAACCTCTGATGATTACATCACTACAACATGACTGGAACACAGAAGCAAGCGCGCGCGTGTGTGTGTGTGTGTGCACTTATTCATTACTTCCTAGATTGTCACACACAGTTTGAGGATAATTACTAGAGAATTAATGTTTTTTGTTATTTTGAACTACTTTTCTGAGCTCTTTTTTGCATCGATTTAAAACATAAACAACCAATTTTATTTCTTTATAAATCTAGTATTTAGTTATTCTACGAAAAAGTTATGCAGAAAGAAACAATAATATTTATCAAAAGGGTAACACGCTTGTCCTTGTTTTTCTACAGTAATTAGCTATTTCATGATCTCACTCGAACGCTTTAAATAACGATATTAACAGTGGTATGATTGTTTTTTAAAATGACCGAGATCTAGCCAAGTGACGTCACTCAGCTAACTTTTGTAGCAGAAATGAATAATAAATATCGTTTTTCTCCTAAACCCATGTGAATTTTTACTTTAAACTTGGTCAACATGTTCACAATGTTACTTAGAGTAAATTAAGGTCTTATTCAAAATTTAGTGAATTTTCCCTTTAAGTAAAACATTTTTATAATGTTTAATAAACATTTTAACAGAACGTTTTAAAGTTATTTTGGGTAACATTTTTTCACAACATACTTAAAACATTTTAAACCATCACACCAGAACATTGTTTCGAACGTTTTTAATAACATTTTGCCAAATGCTTTTAGAACATTTTGAAAATATGTTTTTATTCTGTTACATCGCTACATTATAACGAAACGTTATAAATGCATTGGCTCTCGATGTTTCCATTATCTTGAGTTTAAACATTTTCATAAAACATTTAAGTTATACTGGGATCAATATGACATATGATATATTAGTCCCAGAGTTATATTTTTACAGCTTTCGAATTATCAGTAACCGATTGTACAATAGTTTGGCATGGCATGATAATATAATTATAAACAATAAGATTTTATAATCTAAAGACACATTTTCTTCCTTTTTTTAAATGTTTTGGCCTAAATATTTCAACGAAACGTTCTTAAAACATTAAAAGGAAATATTTTAATCTAACCAAAATAGAACATGTTGATGAAACATTTTAAGAATATTATGCTTATATGTTTTATTTGGGTAACTGGCAAAACATTTTTGAAATACAGTCTCAAAACATGATGTAAAAATAAGTATTAAAACATTACCTGTTAATCTTCTTTTAAAACGACAAAAAAAAAAATGGAAAAAAACACTGATCTGTTAAAAAGTGAACTGGCTGATAAAAAACTGTATGGTTTGTAACATGTGCTTATATCATTTTTTTGTGTGTGTTGAAAACCAGGACGTATATTTGAATATTTCAATATATGTCCATTAAAAATCATGATTGTATATATTTTTTGGACAATCAATCCATAAAAAATAACCGAATTGCAAACATTTACTATAAAATTTGCATATTTAATTTGACTAAAATTTAATACCAATTAATTAATTATGTCTACATTTCTGAAGCTGTATAAAATTGACTAGTAACAGAAACAATATTAACAGATAAGAAATTGTCATCACAGCATGTAATCGATGATGTACAGAGTTGTAAGTGAAAACAGATGTTTATCTTGTATAACAAGAAATGCACATTGTCCTGACACACCCGAAAATGTGTGATTTTAAAACCAGTTATATGGAAGATGGTCGATGTTATTAAAAAAAAATCTGTGTACAAAATCAACTTTACACCATCGTATGAATGAATGACAGTTAACTACAATTTTATTTAGTGGAGGATAGTTTTCTGTGAACATTTAATTAATAGTGTTTTTTTTTTCGGATTATGTGCATATATAAGTTACTTCTTTTCATTGAGAAATGCGCGAGGAAAGCACGAGCTTGCTATAGAAACTGATACGAAACAAGCACAGTTTTTTTTTCATGATAGTAGGCATTGCATTTACTGGACTAAATTTTATTGAACTGATTCCCTGACTCTATATATTATTTTATTGAGTAAAACATCATTACTGCCAATGTTTTAATAAAAAATATCTAAATAATAGCACATGTTGAGATTAGGTGTGAAAAAATCCATTTTGGGTTCCGTATTTATATGTTGTTTTGCTCATGATTGTTTTTTCAGAATCTATGCTCTATTTTAACTTGATTTGAAGCCAATACTACAAACGAAAGCTAGACGTTTCATTTGCAGACACACAACCATACAAAAATCAAAGCTCCGATGGAGCTGAATCTCGAAGCCCTGAAATTCTACATGTGGCAAAACTTCGTAGTCATCCAAAGAACTACTGGATACGTCTACATGTATTAAGTTATAGTCCGTGATGTATACGTAAAAATAATCGGATTGTGTGATTTCGCATGTTGATTTCATTGCTATTATATATTATCAAGCGCATTTGGCCACTAATTGCGAATTTAAAGGCGTAAAAACTTCTCAAAAGGCGACCGCAAAGCGAGAGCCTTTTAAGAAGTTTTCAGTCTTTAAAATCGCTGTAACTGGCCAAATTAATTTGTGCGAAAATTCGAACGAACAAATAGCGATGTTTGTATTTTGAATGCTACGAAACATTTCCTACAATACACACTACAACGACTCGTTATTGATTTTTTGTAACTGAATGGGGACATGTTTGACCTAAATAAATAATTTAAATCATAATTATAGAACACCAATCCCTGAATCTATTAAGCACTAACTGATACTCAAAACAATAAATACGTTACTGACTTTGAAAATTTATAAACGTAATGTAATAAACTCAATGTTATAATACTAAATTAATCTCGCTTCTGGACACGTGTACTTAACTTTAACTATAGATCGCTTCAGCTGTGTGAATACACATCTGACGTGTTTATCGTATGTTTCATTTTAAACCAATAAAAACATCTTATAAAGGTCAATGGGCGTGTTTTCCCATCAGATATAAAGACAGCCATTCATTTTCTATAAGCAACGAGTAATTTGATTAACATGCATATTGTTCAGTTTAATAAAACAACACTGTATTCAACTCAAGAAAATGAAGAAATATAACTTAAATACTAAATGTATCCGATTTTGAAAGGAACTTGCGCACTATATTTTATTGGAAGCACGAAGATCATCTTTTAGAGCTGTTAATAGGCTTGAAGCCTCATGCGGGGCACGTGATTTTTTCTTGCCATATCAATATCTCTCCAGCCATTTCATGGCTTCGAGATAATGATCATTTAAAATATTATTTTTATGCAATGTACACTGTAAATACGCTTAACACTGGGACAAAACTCAAATTGTGTCTCTAAATATATGTCATGATACATTTAATAAATAACTTTCAAGATAAGGATGCATGAGAATGAAAAAAAATGAGGAAAATGTACACTATACAAAACAATTATATGAAAAATGCGGCCTGTAAACGAACGTTGTTTAAGTTAAACGGTAATGCTTTGTTTCGATATGAACAAAGATTTTTCAAATAACTTAAAACACCTTTTAAACATTTGGAAGAAATATAATGGTTATATATTTTTGAAATATTTCAGAAAAACATTCTTGTGAAACATTGTGAAAATGTTTCCGTAACCATACATTTGAAGGTTTTTAAAACATTTTTCAAACTGTATTGAAATATTTTTTGAAAACATTTTATCTAAATGCTTTTATAACGTTTTCAAAAAACATTCCATAAAACATTTTAAAAACATTCCAAAAATATTCTGAAGGAAATGTTTAGGTCTAACATTTTTATATCATTTCAGTAAAATGTTTCTACAAAACAGTCTAGAAACAATTCCGTAACCATACAAAAAATGATTTTTAAACCATTTTTTAAATGTTTTCACACCATTTTTGAAAACGTTTTAAAAATGTTTTAAAAACATTTCTGTGCTAGCTGGGTTTATCTTAAGTGAAAAGAATTACACCGACGGATAGCCTATTTTATCTATTTTCACCACATAGTTGTACATATTAAATCAAAGTACTGAAGTACTGTTTAGTCGGATTTACGCGTTAATTTCGAAAAAAGATAATCGTAAAATTATTTACTGGGCAACAAAAGACTATATAGAAAATGTTGAAAGTATAGAAGATGAAGAACAGTAAAAGCGTTGTTGCATTTGGTTAATTTTAACATGGATCTGTATGAATTTTGTCTCCTGTACATTTACTCGTTGACAATATCCATTATTTTTTCTTGAAGTGTGGAGTTCTTATAAAGATCCCCATTGATTGAGATGTATGCTCTCTAGTTTTCTTCAGTTAAAATTTTCAAAATTTTGCATTTTGGCTTTCATATTTTCTTTAAAAAATCAAACTATTTTACCATCTATAGTTATAATGCCCACATATCCCCATTTTATTTGCCAAGTTATCTTACAACCAACTCAATGACTATCCTGTGGTCGTGGTCGTGTGTTCTTCGAATTGTCTTTTGGTCCCTCTTTCGGGCAATGGATGACAGTGTTTATTAGGGTACTTTGTCCAATATCTTATGTCTGATCCCGCATCCATTGATGTAGACAAACATGGACGTAACTTTGTTCGATGTCCATCAAGTGAATTCTGCTCAAGTGGATGCAACTAGTGCTAGGGTACGTCCCCAATGTACTATTAGGTATTAGTGTTTGCTCATTGTTGAAAGCCTCAACATTTTTGCGTCAAGCAAATGGGTATGACAAACGCATATCTCTTGGTAGCGGCTTAGTTGGTACGCTAGTTTATTGCAAGGCTATATTCTTTACCATTGAAAGCTGCTCAGTGTCTAGTGTCGTTCCAACTGGTTGATTATAGCACATGGACAAATATCATCGATAATACGGGGAATATAAATGGTTTCCAATTAAACTGCTATGTAAGTGGTAAAAAAATGATGTATGTTCTGTTTTAGCTAATATAGGTAAGCGTGGACATAAATAGATGACAATTTTTTATCTAACGATTCCATAAAAATGTGTTGGTAATGGATAAAAGAAGTACGTCACATGTAAATGCTGTATCTTGACCATATTAGGATTCCGAAGTAATAAGGGAACATCTTGCATAACTGTCGAAATTTGGCAAAAAACCTTTAATTTTCACATCCCCTCTGGGTTGCATTAATAAGACTTCAAATTTATGCGTATCGTATTTTTTGTTAAAAAAAAGAAAAATTCAGTGTTTACTAATGACTAAATATCGAAGTTACTGTGGATTTAAATTCTGCATATTACTTATTGATAAGTATACAGCTATATTCTACAGCTATACTCAATTCGAGCCGACATTTTTTTTTTCGGTTTCCATTGATCACTTCAAGGCCGTATATCAATATACATCCCTGCATGATCACTTGTCAGTATCACCAATACTTTATATTTGAACAAGGAGTTATATATTATCTATTTAACTTGATTTCAAAAGACAGTGAAATACACAGGCGAGTCCAACCTTCGAAAAGGGGTGTTCAATGAGGTTCCAGTAAAATTCTGCACGAAATTTTAAAATAATAAAAAGGGGAGGTATCCAACCCCGAACTCATCTCTTAATTCGCCAATGAAAACATGAATAATTGTCCATCCTTTGTCTCTAAGTGGGTACTTAAAACAAAAATATATATTGCCAATTTTCTTAGTACTGGATTTGGCTTCCCATTTCGATATTTTTGGCAATGAGTACTTCTTTGATTACAATTTTTCGATTATGGCTTTCCATATTATTTGATTTTAATGCTGCTGATGAGAGGTTACTCCTTGAAACACGTGTACAGCATAACTAAATTTACTGTTCATTTTTGCAACTTTGGTTTTTTTTATTTTAATATTTTTTCAGTATCGATACAAGAGCTATACAAGTTATCATTTTGGATCAATTCTTAATCAAATAAGCACTTTGTGCAAACTACGCTTACTAAATAAGAAAGAATTTTTAATCCTCGATTATTCATAATTTTAATCAGGTACTGAGTTATTTAAGTTTTTTTTCATCTTTTGAATTCAGAAACATTACAAATATTCAGGTCACAGGTAATTGATTATTATTTCTACAACTACGGTAACATGTGAAGTTATTTATAATTAACTTGTCACGTGACACTCTGTCAACTGCTGAAATATTCCCTCGACAATTCTATTTTAATTAGGCTTACACCTTACATTTATACGTCATATTTCTTATGCTGTTTACAATAATGTTAAAGAAGAGATTCGCAATGAATTTGGCCGCAAAAAATTGATTTTTGATCTCGAAGTGCATATTCATACCCGGGATTTTTCTGAAGAAAGCGACAGCATAAGAAGGATTTACGTACCGTAAATCCTCCTAAAAAGTGCATTAGTTCTCTCGCAATTCAGTTCTAAAAAGGGGATACTTCACAGAAAATACGATATTTACAATGCCTTAAATCGGGAATACTTGTGAAAATATTTGAAATTTTAGAATCAATTTTGACGGGACTAAACCTCTTCCGATTCTCATAAAAATTATACCGAAAGAAAGAGAAATTTATGTAGAATAAGCACATAGTTGTACATTTTAAAGAACGCAATTCTAAATCTTGGTATTTTCTATTTTTTACAATCTATCGTTATATACCTATGTACAAAATACGACAATCCACGGGTAGCCACTTTAGTCACGTGACTGGTCGATGACGCTAATAGTTTAACATGGATATCCAAGATGGCCGCCAGCGGGAAACATAGTTTTAACACTGGACCCTATGGGAAAACACATTCAAAGATCTTCTTCTCTAGAATTACTGAGCCAATTGGCACCAAACTTGGCCACAATAGTCCTTTGGTGGTCGCTTACAAAAATGGTGTTTTTCAGGTCCGCGCGATATCCAAGATGGCCACCATCGGGAAACATAGTTTTAACATTCCACACTATGGGAAATCACAATCAAAGATCTTCTTCTCTGAAACTACTGAGCCAACTGGCACTAAACTTGGCCACAATAGTCCTTTGGTGGTCCCTTACAAAAAAGGTGTTTTTCAGGTCCACGCAATATCCAAGATGGCCGCCAGCGAGAAACATAGTTTTAACATTGGATCTATGGGAAAACACATTCAAAGATTTTCTTCTCTGAAACTATTAAGCCAATTGGCGCCAAACTTGGTCACAAAAGTCCTTGGGTGCTCCCTTACAAAAATGGTGTTTTTTTGGGTTCGCGCTATATCCAAGATGGTTGTCAGCTGGGAGCATAGTTTAACATTGGACCTTTTGGAAAATACATTCAAAGATCTTCATCTCAGAAACTACTAGTCCAATTAAAACTAAACTAAGCCACAATGGTTCTTAGATGGTCTCATCCAAAAAAGGTATTTTGCAGGTATGTACCGTAGGTCCGTAACTCATCCAAGATGGCCACCATCTGGAACATAGTTTTTACATTGGCCCTATTGGTTTTAAGGGAAACCTCTGCCCAAATTTTTGAATTTTTATTTGAAGTGTGGTCTGAATGTTTTAATTTCAGCAATATGTATTACTTTGATTATAAGGGGAACCCCTGCCCAAATTTTTTTGAATGGTGTTCTGTTATGGGTTGTAATGGATGGTGGATCTTTCAGTTGCCATGGTAACCAAATAAGAATACTGTAATTTTAGAAAAAAAAAGTATTCTGCTAAATTTTATGTTTTGTTTTTCCTATTGGAAATGCCTTTTATCTATGTCAGCCATGGTCCAGGTGAGCGATATAGGCTCTTGAGAGCCTCTTGTTGCATTTGCAACAAAAAAGAATATTCTTCAAAATCAAATTATTCATTTTCATGACAAGAATGATAACAATATTTATTTTCATCGGCATCAAGATTAAATTATTTATTTACAAAAATGCTAAAGCCCCTGCTCTCCGAAAATCAAATGGTCGTTCCCTTAGTGTGACAAATAGGACGGTGCTTTATCTCCATCCGAACTCCTTTGATCGAGGAATTTGAGATTCTATGTACAATTATATTTCTTTATTCTCCCAATACAAGAAACACAATTGTAAGTAACCATAATTAATGAAAGTGCTAATTGAAAGTAGGGTGCCTTCAAAGATGCACGTGTAATTGCATGTTGGCATCAGCGGTTGCAACAACCACTTCGAAGTTTATGTGTCCTCAATATATATCCAAAACTCAGTCTGATACACATGTACTGTCTATGCTATTATTCTTAGAAAATCTTATGAATAACCATCATTCAACTCGCGTTATTTAGTTACGCTAAATTCTCCTTAAATGATCGAGAAAGTGAAAGTAAACCTCCATATTTTGTTATTAGAACTTTTGGAACTCGTCGGTATTTATACTACATGACAAATTTTCCCGCTCTTTAAGAAAATTCCGAACATTATTAATAAATTTGGGTGCGTTCACAGTTCTGCCTGTGGTAAATATTGGTAATTTAATTTACCAATGGTTTTCCATTGGTACCAATGTTTGCCACTGGTAGTTTTCATTGGTTACCAGTTCTGCAGGCAGACCACAGTCCTGTTAGAATTACCAACACACGTGATACATATTTCAAAATGGCAGCTATGACCACAGGTGCTTGCCTACAGCACGGATTTGTATAAAAATACTTGTCTACATATAAAAAATATGGTCCAATGACTTTTTAGAGTATTTCTAAAAATACCTTTCGAGTTTGATGGACAGACATGTTGTTATGCCCCCGCGACGATAAGTCGGGGGGCATATTGTTTTTACCCCGTCCGTCCGTTCGTCCGTCCGTCTGTCCGTCCGTCCGTCTTCCGTCCGTCCGTCTGTCCGAGGGGGTACATGGTTTGTCCGCGCAACTCCTCCTACAGTTTTTATGCTAGAAAATTTTTATTTTGCAGATCATTTGTACATACATGTATATTGAAGATGTGCATGTGATAAGGATTTTGATTTTGGTGCATTTTTGTCAAAAATATACATTGTTGAACTTAGTCATTTTTGGTGATTTTTTATAGAGGGTACATAGTTTGTCCGCGCAACTCCTCCTACAGTTTTAATGCTAGGAAGCTTTAATTTTGCAGATCATTTGTACCTATATTGAAGATGTGCATGTGGTAAGGATTTTCATTTTGGTGCATTTTTGTCAAAAATATACATTGTTGAACTTGGTCATTTTTGAGGTGATTTTTCATAATGGGTACATAGTTTGTCCACGCAACTCCTCCTACAGTTTTAATGCTAGGAAGTTTTTATTTTGCAGATCATTTGTACCTATATTGAAAATGGCCATGTGGTAAGGATTTTTATTTTGGTTAATTTTTGTCAAAAATATACATTGTTGAACTTAGTCATTTTTTAGTATATATGTGATAGAGAGTACATAGTTTGTCCGTGCAACTCCTACAGTTTTGATGCTAGGAAGTTTTTATTTTGCAGATCTTTTGTACCTATATTGAAGATGTGCATGTGGTAAGGATTTTTATTTTGGTGCATTTTTGTCAAGAATATACATTGTTGAACTTAGTCATTTTTGGGTTGATTTTGTAATAGAGGGTACATAGTTTGTCCACGCACCTCCTCCTACAGATTTGATGGTAGGAAGTTTTTATTTTGCAAATCATTTGTACCTAGATTGAAGATGTGCATGTGGGAAGTATGGAACGCCACAGCTGTCTTATGTGGAGCTCTGACATTGCTTGATGTGGTGTCGTGTTTACTTAATCATATTTTGTTATTATATAGTATGGTTCTGACATTTCTTTATAATGTTGTAATATTACTCAATATAATTTTGATATGACATGATATGGTTGCGTAATTACTTGATATGGTTTAGGCATTATTTAATGTGGTTATGGCAGTAGGCAATGTGGTTGTGTCATTAGGCAATGTGGTTGTGTCAATAGGCAATGTAGTTTAAATATTGCGTGATGTGGTTGTTTCATTACGTACTGTGGTTTCTTCATTACGTATTCTAGTTATTTCATTACATATTGTGGTTTTTCCACTACTTTATGTGGTTGTTTCATTACGAATTGTGGTTTTGTCAGTTAGGAAAGTAGTTTTATTATTACTTAATGATATTTTGTCATTGCATAATATAGTTTTTACATTTCTTAATGATGTTTTATTGTTACTCAATATGGTATTGTCATAACTTAATGATAATTTGATATTACATGATGTGGTCGCACAATTACTTGATATGGGTTTGTCATTATTTAATGTGGCTGTGGCAGTAGGTAATGTGGTTTTGTCATTAGGCAATGAGGTTTTAACATTACGTGATGTGTATTTGACTTTACGTTATGTCGTTGGTTCATTATGTATTGTGGTTTTGTTATTTCGTAATGATAAATCGTCAGTTCGTAATTACAATTAATTTAT
>MJUU01024359.1:0-31094 GCA_002080025.1 Modiolus philippinarum
ATTTTCGTTAGTCCCGTAGATAGTAGTTAATACCCTTTTTGGGTGCACGTTTTCCGAAAAGCTTTTCGGAAAATGTGCACCCAAAAAGGGTATTAACTACTACCATGGAGGTATAAATATATTTTTATTTTCTCTTCACGTTTTTAGCAAGCACTTAGTACAACTTGTACCAGTAGTCCAGCCATTTGACATGTGACAGACAGTTGCGTCTTGAGGAGTATATACCGATGCCATGCCCAGATGTTGGCTCCGGTCCCTTAGTCTTGCATGAACGATCACTTTAAATTTGTGCAAGCAGTATGTACAGCCTATACCAGTAGTCTTAGCCACTTGATATTTGACAAAGTTTAGTTTTGAGGAGTACATACCTAGTCCACACGTAGAAAATGACCTTGGCCCCTTAGTCATATATAAATAATTCAGTTAAGTTTTTCGGAAGCAGTTAGTACAGCCTGTTCCAGTGGTTATAGACACTTGATATATGGCATGTAAATGTGTTTTGAGGAATATATACTGATTTACTCCCAGATGGTGGCCCTGGTCCCTCGTAGTGCAAGAATTAGCACATCATTTTTTGCAAGGAAGTTGTAATCACAGCTAAAGTCTTAGATTTTATTATAATGGCTACTGCAGTTGATCAATGTGCAGATTAAAGCGATTCAAGGGGCAGGCGAGACATATACTGTGTCCACAGTTTATTCCTAATATATAAATTATATAAGAATTATTTCATATCAACTTGATTTTTTCATATTGTAGGGATACTTACTCCTCCATACACAACGGGAATCCAGATATTTGTGAAAAGCTGATACTGTTTGTCACTTCGGGTGCTTACACCCGAGCATGCTTACCCTTCCGGAACACCTGATGACAATCCCAGTTTTCAGAACTCGTGTTGGATATGAATTGCCGTGATTTTGGATTTTTTATTTTGGAATTCCCTTTTCTATATATTTGCTTCAGCATTTGTTTTCCGATGTATTCAGTCCATCGTTGGTTATTATGAATAAACGAACGTAGTAAAGACAAGTGTAAAATAAGTTTAGCGAGTACTTTGGTACTGACCCGAAAACTGATTTTATCTGGAAACTTGCAATATCTAGAAATTAGAAAATTTCGCTTAGAACTAAGAAGATTCACTCTCTGAAGTAACTTTGTCCCAAGCTGCTCTTTGTCTTTCAATTGATTTTTTTTTAGCTCATTTGGCCTTAAAGGCCATATGAGCTTTTGCCATTACTTTGCGTCCGTCGTCCGTTCGTCGTCCGTCAACAATTTCAAAACTCTTCTGCACTGAAACTGCTAAGGCTATTGGCATGAAGCATCACCAGGGTATGCAGTTTCAAAATTATGTTCGATTAGTCCGAAGACCAAACAACAAGCTGTTACTAAAAGTAGAACATAGGGGTAAATTGCTGTTTTTTTTGCAAATAACTCAAAAACCATTACAGACATCAAAACGCTGACTAAGTAAAAGTGACCAGCATAGCAAGATCTACCTGCCCAGCAATTTTGAAGAAAATTCAAAAACCTGTCTTGGAGTTTTTCCCTTTTTCCGTAAAATTTTCAAAATTTGTTCATTTTTTATTTTTTATTTCAAAAAGTGTAACAGATAGAGATCAAGTGTAATTGTAAAAAGGTTTAGCATATCAAGATCTACAAACTCTGAAATTTTGAAGAAAATCTAAAAACCCTTGTAGGAGTTATTGCCCTTTTTTCACGGAATTTTTTAAAATTTTCAAAATTTTTCGTCTTTTATTTCCAAAACTATAGAAGATGAAGGTTACGTGTAAACTAATAAAATGTTTGCCATGCTATATGGATTTCAAAACTGGTATTTTAAATTGTTTGTTGACTGCCATTTTCAAAATGGCCGCCAAAAAAGGCGGGAATATTTAGCATTTTTCGATTTCAATGAAATTTGGTTTCCAAATTGATATTGATGTTGCGACTTCAAAACTGGTGTTGAAAAATGTTCGCTTTCCGCCATTTTCAAAATGGCCGCCAAAAAATGCTTGAAAATTCAACATTGTCCGATTTCAATGAAAGTTTGTTTCCAAATAGATATTGATGTTGCAACTTCAAAACTGTTGTTGAAAAATGTTCGTTTTCCGCCATTTTCAAAATGGCTGCCAAAAAAGGCGGGGAAATTCAACATTGTAAGCTTTCAATGAAATTTGTTTTCCAAATAGATATTGATGTTGCGACTTCAAAACCAGTGTTGAAAATTGTTTGTTGACGGCCATTTCAAAAATGGCTGCCAAAAAAGGCGGAAAAATTCAACATTGTCGGATTTCAATGAAATTTTGTTTTCAGATAGCTAAGGTATTGATGTCGCAACTTCAAAACTTATGTTGAAAATTGTTCGCTGACGGCTATGTTGATGGTCTTCCAAATATTTCTATTTGATCTGCACTGAAGAAACATAATTTTGCAATGTTTTAAAACCTTTACCTAGTCTTGTAGTTTCATTTCTTCTTTGTCGCAATATTTGATTAAAAAATCATGTTAGTAATGGCAGATAAATTAGCTTAGAAATATTAGTATTTTTCAAGTACAGTTATTGTCCATATTTGTGTTTGTGATTTTATTCGAGCTTTCAAACCGGTGCTAAGGGCCGTCTTGAACTTGCTATGAGGTATGAGTAAAGCTCATTGTTGAAGGCCTCATGGCGACTTCAAGATGAAGAACAACAATAAAAGCGTTGTTCCATTGCTTATTTACCATGTATTTGTAGAGACTTTGTCTCATTTGCATTTACTCCATATCCCTTCATTGATAATTTCAGATTGTTACAAATAAAAATACTTCAATGTTGTGACATCTGTTAAAAATAATTCAGTATTAATATTGTAGACTGTAGTATCATACATCAAACAATAAACTGTTATGTTGTATATATTGGACATATAACTAGAACCATATATCATAACAAAACAAAATCGAATGAAATATATAGATTTCGTATTCACAATAATAACGTCACGTTTTTCTTTGAAAACAGTCCAATATCTAGTTATTTTTTTTACATCTATGTTGACCACATAGCTTCATTTGCCAACATATTACAATACGTGAAGTTTATTACATAGAACAATATAGATTAGGTGAAACTTATTTATTCTTTTATTCATCAAACATTGACCAATACAGTTAACAAATAAATAATCAATTATATTTTAACTTAGAAGTTTATTACTGTTTTATGTACTTGACCATCCTATTGTTAAGCCAAACTTATCATTGTTGTTGACATGTTAAACATATTTGGTGACATCAGTTTCTGAAGGCGGCTAAACCATAACTACAGACGGTTGAAGAAAGCTGACAAAATGAGACGTGTTGTAATTTCACTGAAGTTGTTACTGTGTAATGATAAGTTAAGAAACTTTTTATTTTATACTTATCAGTTTTAATAACAATATTCCATAAATTTCACCATGTTTTAAACAGTTCACACTGTTAGTGCTTTATTTTTTATGGCGTTTTATGATGTTCCGTTTGTTTCGTCTTCATTTGCGTTTTCTGCCTGTATATGAACTCTATATTGCCATGTAATCTGCATTGATAATTTTTGCTGTTTTTCAGTAACAATTTGGAATTTATTCATTTGCAATGCATTTTAATTTAATTGTTACCACTTATTGCCGCGGTCGAGGAAGTGGCAAAACTTTTAATGTGATGAAGTCAAGATTAACACCCCAAGCTTACACAATGTGTTAGATTCATCGATGTGAAAAGTCTACATTGTAGATATATCAGACGTGAAAAACTGGCAAATGTATACAATGTTGTCTTTGCACGACGGTAAGTCAGTGAAAGGTGCTTAAATTCTGATATCGGTAAATTGAAAGTTTTGCCACTTGCTTGACCGCAGCAATATCTCTATTGATTAGATTTAGTATTTTTCTGAAATGTGCAGAAAGGTAACTCATTTAAATATCTTAATGAAAGAGCACAAGTTTATGTATATCCATTCTACCCAACTGAAATGATAGTTTTATCTTGGAGATGACAACTTTTTATTTAACTACTATATTTCATCAAATATTAAGCAATTAAAGTCGCCTGATATTCTCTAAGAAACAACAGCTTATAATTAAAATGTTATTTGCATACAGCAAAGATATTAATAAAATTAAAACGATGTACATATTAGTATTTCAAAATACAATTGTGAAGTTATATCTGAAATAACAAAATAAGGACGGTACTGTTGGTCTAGTTTGGACATATGTGCATTTCGACAAATTATGTCGCTCCAGTGCAGATTAAATCAAAACATTTGGAAATCTTAGACCGAAATATGTGTAATAGCTGATAGAGAACAAATTACCAATAGGATCTAAATAGAAAGGCCTGAAATGATTTTGAGAAAAAATACAAAAAATAAAACAAAATTGCATAAAACATTAAATTTTGTTATGTTGTACACGTGTTTCAATGAGTAACCACTCATCAGCATCATGAGAAACTAATTATATGGAAAGCCATAATCCAAAAGTAGTAAAACGAAGTACTAATTACAAAAAAAATCAAATAGGAGGTCAAATCAAGTACCAAGGACATCTACCAAGTGCCATACACGGAATGAAGCCTCAGTATTTTTAAGTGGTTAGAATTTTGACAAAAACAGTAAATTTCTATAAAACGCAAGGTAAAATTTTCAGGTCAGACAAGTCTGACTATTGGGCTGGTGAATACCCTCAGGGACCTCTGGTTTACCAGCATTGCATCAGTCTATGCCCAGTTTCTGATGTGTTGTTTAAGATAATTCATGTTTTGAATTAGTGTCATATTTATACTAACATTTATTGGTTTAAACAAAAGCAAAATAAATTATGTCCAAATTAACGTTTGAATGTACAATTTTGTATATTATAAATCTAGGGCTTACTGGTAAAACGTTTGTAACAATGTGGATTATCAATGACTTTACAATATTATTATGATTCATATAAAGACTGTATTTTTCAACACATAAGCAACCAAATCCGGAATTGATTTGTAGTCTTGAAATATATAATAACTCAATGCAGTAGTTATATATATATTTGAGGAAAAGCTACTTGTTGGTCTCTCTGGTGGGTTGGGGTTACGCATGTAGTATGTATAAACAAATTTTTCAGGCTTTAATTGACTTCACAGTTAACGGATTGGTGATAGGAAGGAAAACTTAACAAATAAACTTAAAAAAATGTTTAATCTAATATTGAAATGTGATGAAGGAGTAATAATGATAACACGAATTAAAAACATTGTGATTTTAGGATTAGAATTATAATTCCATAAAATGTAAGAAAGCCAGTGCCAAGAAGATTTTGTCATAGTGCCAGTATTAAGAAATTTTGACGGAAGTGTTTTTGAAAAGAGCTAATGTTTAAATTGTTAAAGTAGATTTTCTGTCATAGTATTTCAATACACTACTCTTTCATTTTATTTACAGAACACTAGCCTTACTTTTTGCTTATATTATTCAATATCTCTCTTTCAGGAAAAGTAAATGGCTTGGAAACTGGTTTGATACGAGACAAACGTCATGCTGATATACATGGTATTATGATGTTTTGTGTTATATCTTTGTTAAGGCATAAGTAACCCTTAAATAATATTACAAAACTATAAGAATGTCCAGGTTCAGTTAGATTTTTTTTTCGAGTATACATGTAAAAGATTGATAACAGGGAACACATACAATGGCTGAGAATTATAATAACATGTCACAATCTGCAATGGAACTACACAAGAATAAGACAAAAGACACACGTAGACAACGATAGGAACTCGGGACAGCCAGACGTGGTACCGGCACTAGCAAAAGCCAGTGGTAGGGTTAAATCGGTTTATGGGTACCTAAACCTCCCCTTCAATTGTCCCGTTTCCCTATAGTATAACAAACATAATAAAACCCAATACAGGTAGACTACTAACTCCATGACCACTATCTTGAAAGGAAAGAAAAAGACAACACGTAATTTTGAAAGATGGCTCAAGGGGTACTCGCCGCCGCTAAACTGCAAACTACATTTGAAATATAACATCCGCCAAGAAAGACGTCGAAACTGCGAGACAAATACAAGAAAAACATGCCCGAAATAGAAATGTTTGTTCTTGTTCTATAAAAGCCCAGAAGTGAATAAACAATTATTATTTTCAAACACTTATCTTTACTTAAGATGTTTCTGTCTTTTGCCGTCGTCAGTCAAAAATGAACGTAACTGTTCATGGTGGCTGTTTATTGTTTTCTGTCTCAATATGCAATGATTCAACTCTTATTAATATTGTTAAACATTTTATGTTTAAACCTTAATGAGTTCCTAAAACATAAAATAGAATACAATGGTGTTAAAAGCTGTGCAATTGTAAATGGTTCATGGGATAAGATTTTGCAAGTTAAGTTTATGTTTGTTGACGATCCCGCATCAGTGACATGAAATAACTTGGATGTAGCTTTGCTCGAATCTGCTCATCCGGTGCTAGGGGCCCGTCTTGAACGTACTGGGAGGTATGAGCAAAACTCATTGTCGAAGGTTACTTAAAGATGAAGAACAACAATAAAAGTGTTGTTCCTTTGCTTGTATTTACCATATATTTGTAGAGACTTTGTAGAGACACACCAATTCCGAGTGTGATAACTAATTTACATTCCAGCTAATATATTAAATAAAGAAAAATCGATATATCCATGGTTATTATGTCATGAATTAAATATTCTATCCTACAATAATAATATATATCCTTATTGTGCCCCGCAACAATTCTTTATATACGATTTTTTATCTTTTTAACATGGTAATTCCAACGAATTCATGGTGTAATATATAGGTAAGGTAGAAGTTTAGCAAAGGAGAAGACCCTGGTTGAAACCCACTACGGATAATGTTATTTTTCAGGGTTAAAAACTATAATTGGCGATACGTGCAGT
The DNA here is from genome assembly GCA_002080025.1 of Modiolus philippinarum. Taxonomy (NCBI): domain Eukaryota; kingdom Metazoa; phylum Mollusca; class Bivalvia; order Mytilida; family Modiolidae; genus Modiolus; species Modiolus philippinarum. The sequence continues at coordinate 6,926 of MJUU01024359.1, forward strand.
TAATTAATTAAGGCTTCAATGAATTGGGTCTCATACGATCGTTAAAATTGTTTTAATAGATACTAGCTTGTGGAAAAATTTGAAAATTCGGATCGAACTATTACTAAAGATTCATTTTTTACTTATAATTAGGGTCAACATTTCTATTCACTGTCTACGACCTCTTTATAGCAATAATTTTTGTCGCCGACACTACCAAATTAAAGGGAGGGCTTGTCACGCCATAAACCAGTTTAACCAACCTTTTCTTTTGAAATGCTTGTACCAAGTCAGACCCATTGCGGTTGGAACTTTTTCCGATAGTTTAGCACCTGCCTTGTCTTTTTGTCCTTTGGATATCAGCTCCTGATTTTTGAAATTTTGTTATTACCCTCATATCTGTTCGGTAAATTTTGTCATTACCCTCATATCTGTTTGGTAAATTTTGTTATTACCCTCATATCTGTTTGGTAAATTTAATTATTACCCTCATATCTGTTCGGTAAATTTTGTTATTACCCTCATATCTGTTCGGTAAATTTTGTTATTACCCTCATTTTCATTACAATACTACCTATTGTCACCTATTGTGACATTTGTTTTAAAATTCCTATAATTTAAAACTTGAATGTATAATCAATATAAACAATTTCATTCTTTGAATTGAAGATTTTGCTGAAGTGCAGTCTGGTAGAAAGATGCGAAGATCAGAGCGACATAATCGTAAGTGTTAACTTTGTGTCAAGTGTACACTTAAGAAACATGCTGGATGTGTTGTGTAGTAACTTTTAAGAAACATAATGCTATTTAGATATTAAAACTACTTTAAATGTAAATAAAATACACTTATTTAGGCAATAAAAAGTTAATTAATTGGTTTTAGGGCAATTTTTCATTGAAACTGATGAGGGAAGGAGGTGTCTTTTATCTTTTTATTCGCAAAAAAAAAAAAAAAAATAGATCAGGGCAGTTTTTTACATTGTGAAAACCACAAAAAATGCAGTGAGCAAAGTAATTTTTATCTCTTTTTTATTGAAATGAAAGAATACGGTCAATGAGGGGCTGATTTCAAACCCTTAACTAGACGATAGAGGGCATGAGAACCAATAAAATATTTTTTCATGGCCTTAAGGAGATATTTTTTGGTAGACTTTTGCTCTTCATGTTTCTATGACGATATCACATGCAATTCGTAGGCTGTCTCAGATAGAAATTACGGTGTTCATGAAGGTAAAAAACATTGTATTGACCGATATTGAAATGCTATAATTGTTTTTAGTATTTCATGACACTAGTCTAGTCTAAATTAGTAGTAAAACTCGGTATGTTAGCAAATAAAAAATGTTGTAAACCTGACGTTTCCAAATATAGAACGTCATGTACTATTTATGCAGATACCAGGTTAAAACCATATTTATAGAACGTAATGTGACGTCAAATGAACCAATCAACTCGCACACATAAAATGATTAATAGTAAGTACAAATATAATTTTAATATACAAAGTCTTGCAGCACAAATACAATACATTCCAAAATATATAAGAATAAACTTGAACATTTATTATATATTTTGAATGGTTAGTGATAAATATTTTGAATAATAATAATAATAATAATAAAAGCTTTATTTAAAGTGGGTTACACAGTTAGTACAAACTAATCTTCCCTGAGGCCCTCAATAACAATATTGAATACACACAAGATAATGCATACTACAATTAAAGAGTACATTGTGATATCAGATACAAAATGTTATAAAAATACAAATTTATTCAGCTGGTACAAGTTGTTTGTTGAGCAAGTAGCATTTTAGCTTATTTTTAAAAACCACAATATTCTTAGACTTTCGCACTGAGCCTGGTAGAGTGTTCCATGTAGAAGGTCCAGAAAAACTAAATGATTTTTTAAGAAGTTCTGTTTTAGTTTTTGGTACACATAAATCACCATTAATAACATTTCTTAATTGATATGGATTGCTCTGAGAGATGTACCTAATCTTGTCGATTAAATAAGAAGGTGCATCACCATTTAAACATTTAAAAATCAAAACACATCTGTGATATATAATCCTGTTATCAACTGTCATCCAACCAAGTGTGTTAAACAGTGGAGCAGAAGGAGCTAAAAAATCTTTATCTAGAATAAGTCTTGCAGCCCTTTTTTGTAATTTAACAATACGGTTAAAATATTCACTGCTGCAGCTCCCCCAAATTATTATGCAATAATCAATTAATGGAAGAATGTAACCAGAGTAAAAAAGTTTTCTTGATTCTTGATTCAAATATTTTTTAATTTTTGAGAGAAGATAGATACGACTAGCAATTTTGGAACATACCTGGTCTACCTGATGTAACCAGCTCAGATGCGAATCAAGTTTTACTCCCAAACATTTCTCACAGTCAGAAATTTGCAAAGTCTGTGTGTTTATGGTAAATGAAGGTTCAACAGATTGTGAAGAAATTTTTTGTCTTGTTCCTATTACCATACATTTTGTTTTATTAGTATTTACAAACATATTATTGCTCTCACACCATTTTTCTATTTCATTCAGATCTTGTTGTATCTTACATTGTAATTCAATAATGTCTCTGCCAGCTGCATGTATAGTAGAGTCATCAGCATATAAATCAGTTTTACAGTTTCTTATATGTAATGGCAAGTCATTTATATACAAAATAAATAAAAGAGGTCCTAGTATTGACCCTTGTGGTACACCAAATTCAACAGATAATTTTCCAGATTTAATATTTCCAATTAGAACTTGCTGGGTTCTATCACATAAATAAATGGTTAGTGATAAATATTTTCCATGTTGATTTCTTGTGGTAAGACGTTTCAGTTGTTATCAAAAATTTGAACTTAACCTTCTCATGTGTACAGCTGCATAAATACTTAAACATTAGGTATATCTTTTGAATGGTAAGTGATATTGCTTTCATGTTTTGCATGTGCATTATTTGTTGGAAGAGTTTTAAGTGGATACAAGAATATTTGACCTGGTTACCTTGACCTTGGCATGTCACTGTCTGATAAAATTTCACCAGCAATATGAAATTAGATTTTGCTTTATTTTCTATATAGAAAAATTATTAAACTCATCTTTGAGAAAATGCCTCTGGATACCTACCCCCAAAAATGTTCTATATTATTCAGAATAGTGTCTTTATTAAAACAAGATTTTGCATATCCTTTAAATGGTAAAAAATAGGTGTATTTATTAAGTCTCCCTTACAACTTTGTTGACTTATTGTGTTTACTCTGTTTCTAATTTTTTAAAATTTCGTATGACAGGTATAAATTTATATATATATATATAAGAATGATTTGGGATATTACATGAAATAGTTATTACTTTCTGATGCAATATCCAGTGTGTTCTGTTCTTTTCTGTATTGATTCCTCCATTTTCTTTAGAACCAGTACTGATAAAGTATGCAAACCATTTGTGATGAAATCAAAGTACTGATAGTAATGATTGGCAGAATCACAACGAGTTAATTAAAAATGCTTCAAAAAAGGGTGGAGTTGGCGGGGGTGGAAATTGCTTTGCTTCTAAATAATGCTTAGATTCTGATCTGGTGGGGGTCATATGGTTGATTACTTTTGTGCTTGATACAAACACTTTTTATTATTTAACTTTTAATTGAAAACAGAATTTATATATGGAATATAGGACATTTTGTTTTGATACATACTTTATCACTTCCAGTATCAAATGAGCCATTTATATATTTCTGTAATCGATTATTCACAAAATGATAAACTCTGCAATAAATTTAAATAAACTGAAATTTCTATTTTAGCAGTTATTCTTTTGTTTATTGCAATGATTTTTATGCATATCTTCATTCAACGTTTTACTCGTATGAACACGATAAATAGTACCAAATCATTACGCCAGAAGAGCAACCCAAACGTGATGTCTTCACAGTGGCACTATAAATTCCTGATAATATCCAGTTTGGTGAATTAGATTCTAATATTTTACAAAAGGATATTGAGTAAATGAACATGAGACCATAACACATATGTTAACTCCAACTGAAATAATTTTAATGAGCTGTATGGCCATTTTGGAAATCAATTCCTCATCAGGATCAAAGGAAATTCATATAAATTACCAATAAAGATACATAATAATTTGTCAGAAGCGCATAATTACTGTAAGATGTTTTTTCTTAGCTGCTAATCGGGGACATAAGTGTTTCACAAAACACATCTTACTCTAAACATTTTCCATAAGCAGCATGTCATGTCATTACCGAAATTCACTTCATACGGACATACTTTTACTACAAAGTATCAGGTATACGCAGTCACATATCCAAGCGATGACCAAACTTTTAAGTGTAGAAATTTTTACTTGGATGTGTATATTACCAAGTGTGGCTGTCAGATACTTTGGAATCCATGTCCATTTAAATGACGCTTCAACAGTACTTAGTCACATGTTATGAGAGTCCAAAGTCATTCAATCAATCGATCCATGACAATTTTCATTATCACCTGGGTGTTTTGGAAGTCGGATATTGTCAGCATGAACTGTTATATTTTAGTGATAGTAGCACGACTTTGTTACTTGTGACTTTGCCAGCAGCTGATTGTTTATTAATTAGAGTACAACCCTGTATTTTCATGAATGAAAACATACATTCAAGATGTTTAGCTTTGAGATTTTATCAGGGCGATATTTAAAATTTCACATTTTTTGAATTGATTAAAGTGATTTTATATTAATGTCATGATTATTACATACTTAGTTGAATTTGGTACATTATATATTTCCATTGTAGTTTTGTCAAGAGTATTACGTGAGTATATAGATATCTCTTTTCACATCACTACTCATCAACAATCTCGATACAATATTTTTCAAAACAGAACAAGGAAAAATAATATTTTAAAAGTTGTTGAAAAGAAAAGGGTCAAGGCCAACGAGCTAAGAAAAACGTCCCCAATTTTTCGAAATTATGAAAGTTGAAAACACAAAAATTAACTAAGCGCAAAAAGCCACGATGTTCCTAAAATTTTTCGAAATAAATATTGGAATGGATATTGTCTCAAATCGTGAAGTATGAGCTAGAACTGGTCATGGCTTCGTGTCTAGGTCTTCAAGTCATAATAAAGAATATTGATTCTTTATCGTATTGTATAAGTTATGTTTGATTTGTTAAGTTCTTACTTGCAACAAAAGTTTTAAATTCCTAATCAGTATCAGTTCTTCTTTAATGAAAACTTAAAGGGATGTGGAGTAAATGTAAAATTGGATCAAATCCAAACAGATACATTTACATAGAAATAAGAAAAAAAATGTCGAAATCAATATGCTTATGTGCATAGATTGTGCAAACACTAAAATGGCAATGAGGCCATCAGATCAAAGACAGACACCTTTTATGTAATTAATTTTAAGAGAAAAATATAAAGAAATACAACCTAGAATTTGTGATTTTGTTCTTTTGTCCACTAAAAAAAATCGTTGCTATGGTGTCCTAGGACGCGTTCACATACATCGGTATCGTCGTCCTTGTTTCTTGTTTGCATGACGTGACAACTCCATTGAGACCAATCATGAAGTCATATGAATTAAATGCAAAGCAGTACATTTCTTCACAGTTTTCAATCAAACGTATAAAATGGCACCTTTCAGCACATCTGGATATGTAGACGAAATATTGTATTTGTCTCATTTCATAAATCTTTGCTACATATTATTTTTTTATCTGAAGCATGTCTTCTTATACAGGAGCTATTAAACTTGAATGTCCTTTTGGTAACTGTGGACATGGTTAAGGTGACAGCATCTGATATATGCAACACGGACTCAAAGCGTCGTGAATAAAATTGTTCCAATAATTCAAATTATTCATCTTTTATCAAATGGGGTAATAACAATACACCGTATTACCGAACAGTATTGTCAAGGGCAAAGAGACAAAGCAGATGCAAAACCACAATGGTCCTGGCTTTGTTCATGCATTTTAAAAGAAATGGTGGGTTAAACCGGTTTTATGGCGAGCCAAACTCCCCTCCCATTGTGGATGTCCCAAGTAGCAACTCCACAGCAATTGTTATTGAAAGATTGTAGATAGTGAAAAGAATTGCTCATCCCAGTACAAAGAAACAAATGTTCTGGCTTTTTTAAAAAAAAAAATTGTTTCATCATTCCCTTGGATTTTTAAGAGGCGAAAAATAAAGCAGGAATATTTGTGATTTGACTTCCGAAAAAAATATTATTTCTACACTAATAGACAAAATTTTAACTTTGCCAAAGGACCATCATAATAATAAAATTAAATCTTGTTCCAACTACAATTGACAAGAGTTTATTTCATTTAATTGTGGTTTAAAAAGAATTTTTCCGTTTGTTTTTAACTTTCAAATATTGTCTATATATTTCGAGAATAATATTAATCACTCAGTTTAAAAAAGTACCACAATTTTTAAAATCCATTTTATGCTGATTGCGGCATGTTATTTAAAGAGACACAATGACAAGCAAAATTTGTCCGTCCATTGTTGATTTGAATACAGATAATATAATAATATATGTCATATAAATAATACGTAAGACATTATTATACAATATATTTCTATTATTTCAACAATTAAAGCAAAATTGTATGGTGTAATGTAAACAAATTGATAGTTTCTAATTATATGCAAAGTATGAACAGAATCAACGATACCCTTTAATTTTTTTCTCTTATGGTTTCTAATAATTTCTATGTTAAAACTTTCAAATCTACTGCATCTCTAAGATGAACAGAGACCATTTAATTTATATTCGCTCTTTTGCAAAAGTTATATAAAACGTTTAATCACAGGTGTTTAACAAAATGAAATAACAAAATACCGAAGTTACTGTAAAGGATGGGTTGCATTTAAGGCGCTAAATCGGACCACTGATTTGACCAAAAAATAAATTTACAAAAAGCACAATTTCTTTAATTCGTTTCAACGCCAGAATGTTTGCAGTTTTTAACCACATGTTAATTATTTTCAAAACATTGCACCATTCAATTGAAATCATCTTATTTTTAATGCTCCTCTTGATGGCAATTAACATTGAATGTAATGGAAAAATAAGCGGTTTAGGGTATATTAAAACTGTATTTTCATCCTGCCTTGCACTCGGAACCAAGCTATTTACTCGGAACCAAGCAAATAGCTATATATATATATAATAAGAAATATGCATGTGAAATGTAAAGCTGGTTGCTCGTGGAAGGCTAAAAAATCAAATTGAAAAAAATGTTTTTTTTATAGAGAAAATTCAGTGTATCTATGATATTCTATTTTGTGATATGTCTCATTCATCAATCTTTTATTGATTCATTTCCTGACAAATTTGCCAAAGAACGGCAGTAGAATACCAGAGGAACAAAGGAGTGGTATTAACAAAATCGAAGTCTAAAGACATGGCCATAACAAGAACACAGAAAACAATGACGTTGACAAGCTGAACGCGATCTTGTTTAGTAAGTAGGTGGTATATATTTTGTTAACTTTTCTTGTTGATTTTCCGATGTTTTTGGGTATTTGAAACAATATATATATATTATCCGTGAAATTATTAATTGCTTAAAGCATCAACAATGCATATGTAAAAATATTTCGAAGACAATTGATCACTTTTTTCAATTTCTCTGTATATTTAGCCTTATTTCCTTTGTTACTTCTTTATATATCTTCGATTTTGTTACTGTTCTCTAGCATAATTTGTCTACGTAGAAGAGGGTTCCCCACTATATTACAGGAGCGCCTATAACTTACCTTTAGGAGTGTCACTTTGATAGAGATAATGTATAATATATGTATCTAACAATCACCTTTCTGAGTTAAATATACATAAATCTTGTCTTTGTTAACTGCTAAGTTGTTCTTGTTAGGTTTAAGAGTAAGTAGGGAAAGCTCTCACAATAAAAATAAAATTATCTCTTATATACCTGGGAATATGTTTGAATTTTGCAGCATAATTCAAATCTTATTCTGCGATAATGACATATTTGTGTTCAATAATTGTTTGAGTTGAACGTCTTCTTTGAACAAAACTGAAGTTCGTAGGTTCCTCTTTGCAAACAGAAAAACTTAGAATTCAAATCATTCATTTTTCTTCAGGTGGTATGTGTGCGAAGGCTTAATACACTATGTGCTCATGATCAACCCATGCTCAAAACGTACAATTGAAATGTGTGTAAGAAAAATTGGTATAATTCATTATAAAACATTTTAATATTTTTGAACATTTATTCTTAAATTATACCAAATAAAGTGCATAATATTTTTCATTGCAAAAATCGATGTCCCAGTGTTCATATTCGAGGCCAAAATTTCGAAAATTACAGATACTAAGACAAATCAAGTTGTTTAAGTCGTCCAAATCATTTTATCAAGGCCAAAAAATATAAATAAATAAGAAAATATGTATAAGTATATGAAAATATGTCGGACGGGCACAAATTAATACTATCATCCAGAAAATGGGATAGCAAGTTATACAGCTAAACAGATCTTTCAAAACCATAAATGCCTCACTTGCTGTCTGACGGGTACTGTATGCAGGACAAGACAGGCTTACCCTTCCGGAGCACCTGATGTCACTCTGATTTTAGAGAGTTCATAATGTTGGTGTTTTAGTTTTAAGGTAGATCGGTAGTCTTCCGCCATTTTGAATCTGTAATTTATACTGTTGTGGTATTATATGTTTTTTAAATATGTAAATATTTATGTCCCCAAACGAAGTTTGGGAGACATATTGTGTTTACTCCGTTTCTTATTATTATTTTATTTTTTGTTTTTTCTTCTTCTTTCTTCCGCTCAATTCTTGTCCGACACGTTTCTCAGAAACTATTGGGTCAAACTTCATGAAACTTCACAGGAATGTTGGCCTACATGTGTAGATGTGCAGAAATCTTTCAAAATTTTCAAAATGGCGATCGTAGCCATGGAAACGGAAAAAAGGCGGGAAAATTCAAAGTGCTCAGAATTGGATGAAATTTTACAGGAAGGTTACCTAGCATGCATAGAATTGATTTTTGGTCTGAAAATTTTCAAAATGGCGACTGTTGCCATGGAAACGGAAAGAATTTCCTCACAAAAAATTATCTGTGTACCTTTCAAAAAAGAAATATTATATCATGGATAGAATGATAACAGGAAACACCATATGCACATTATCTTAATATCAAAATGATGTTTATAGTTGTTTTGCAGCATTCCAATCTTTATCTTTTTCATAGTATTTTTATTCTTTTGACAGGAATCCTAGCAAACTCATGTGATTACGTGATTTGCACATGCGCCTTTAGATATTTTATTGTTAATCTTAAACTACACATATATATATTGTAGCTTACATTGGAATATATTTTACCAAAATTCCAGGTGGGTTGGAAAACGGCCATATTGCAACCATTCTCTATTTCTGCATAGATGGCCATCTCGACAATTTATGCCTCTTTAGTGCAGATCAAAGTCAAAACATTACCACAACCCAAACTTATTTCAATTTATTATAGGAATTTCTGGAAGGTAAACACCATGATTTGAATAATGGTCTCCTAAGTGTCTTTTTCAAGTTTTTAGACTGTTTAAAGTAATTTTAGACTCACACCTTCCAACTTGAACAAATAATCGGACATTGAGTATATGTAACAACGACAGTAGAATACCGAAGGTACAAGGGAAGCGATGACTACAAAAATCGAAGTCCAAAGACATGGCAAAAACGGTAACAGATAAAAACAAAGACAAATCAAGGACGTGAGACAGCTACAATGCACGGAATTAAAAAGATAACATTAAAAACTAAGACACTCATAGTGTGAACTCCCATGAAAACCGGGGGGTGACATCAGGTGCTCTGGAAGGGTAAGCATGTCCTGCTCCGCTAGCGGCACCCGTCACACTATAAGTGAGGAAAACCAGGGTTGAGTCGAATCCGGTTATGTCAAATCCGTGAAGACGTGAAATCTAGCTGAAAATGTCCGTTTTCATTTGGGACAAAGACACGTCATATCTGTCACGTTTGTCATACAGCCTAGATTTCAAACGTCCATTTTCGTCAATGTAAATTAAAAGATCTAAATTGGAAGCTGAAGTAGGTGTATCAAACGGACAAAATCGACAGATCAAACAAATGAAGCATTGATATTAAACAGCAGAATGAAAAGAGCTTGATAATCTCTGATAAAGCTTGAGGCTCACAATACACATATTTCATCACTGGAGTGATGTCTGTGTAATGGATATCTGCAAAACTATAACTTCTTTGGTGTTATCTGTTTTTACAATATCTCCTTAGTTCGGTTTCGAGACCTACAAATATGAATCCAAACAGAAATACTAGTCCCTAGCTCTATCCTACGGGGTGTATATATCTCAACTTGTACGATTCGCTCGCATTTATTCCACCCTTGATGATTTTAATGAGTGTTACCTTACTCTCACATCCAAACTTTTACAACAAGGTTACAGATTTCATAAATTATTAAATACTTTAAAGAAGTTTTACAGAAGATATGAACATTTGATATCTAGATATGACGTGACTCGCAAACAGCTAATTACAAAAGGCATTTCTCATCCTCGTTTTTATGGAAATGTTGTTAAAAAATGTCAAAAACTGATAAATAATCCAGAAAAACTGGGACGTAACTTACATTCTTTACGTAATAGTGAATATCGACAAGATATTCTGAACAAATCCGTTAAATTGGTTTTGGATTCCAGTGACCTAAATACTTCACATATATACTGGCCTCTCACTGATACTGCCGATGTCTACTGAAATACATGAAGACTCTTTACTAAACCCTTCGGGGAGTTTTGAGTTTATTTTTCTTCCGTAGTGCGACAGTGTTTTACCAGCAGATTCCTTGAGCTAGCCGGCAGTTAAGCGGCGAGCACTCTTTGACCCTTCTTTCAAAATTACGTTTTGTCTCATGCTTTTTCTGTTCCAAGATAGTGGTCATTGAGTTAGCAGTCTACTTGTATTGGGTTTTATTCGCATGTTTATGATACTATAGGGAAACGGGATAGAGAAAGGGGAGGTTTGGGTACCCATAAACCGGTTTAACCCTACCACTGGCTTTTGCTAGTGCCGGTACCAAGTCCGGCTATCCCGAGTCCCTATCGTTATTTATGTTTGTCTCTTGTTTTCATTTATGTTTTTCTGGTGCAGTTTGCTTTTAAATTGTGGCATGTGATTGTAGTTCCTGGCCATTGTACAATGTTGTAGGTGTTTGCTGTTTTCCTGTTTTTGTAATAGTATTAAAAAAGATATAAAAATGATTGTCACAACGAGAAAACGGGTTTAAAACAATAGAATCAGCTCTGTCATTAAATTCCACATTCAATCATTTGGATAGATACAAAATAAAATTGAATAAAACCTACCAAAAATAGCGCTATGGGACTTTACCACTTTAACTTTACAATTAAACAGACACACACAATGAAGGATTTTCACAATTATTTTAATGAAAGAAAGGGTCTTGTGAAGTACCTACACAACTATCCTCACTAAAGAGAACAAAGTTAAGTAAGCAACATGCTCAATGTCAAATACCACCAAGATAAAGAACTAGACAGCTGTGAATTTGATTTAATAGACGATACCATACTTTTTTTGTATTTACTTAAATGGTGTCTTGTCCATTTTGTAAAACGGTGACAGCATCGTATGCTTTATCGTCTTAGTCCACTTGACTCTGCTATTGTCTATATTTTCCATGGAATGAGGAAGTTTATTATACTTGTTGTATGAAATTCTTAAGTTTGTTCGCAATTATTTTCATATTCATGTGTGTTAATTTTTCTTGTCTAATTTTTATGTTCAATTTACACTCATCTGCTTGTAGAATTTTCTCTTTTTTATCCTCGTTTGCTTTTAGAATATGTCATTCTAATGGCTTATAGATAGTGTAGTTTTTGCAAAAAATGTATTTAAAGTGGACCACTTTCTACATAGTAGATGATATATTTTACAGAGGATATCGAGTAAATGAACAGGAGACCATAACACATATGTTTACTTCAACTGCAATAAATTTTAATAAGTTGTATGGCCATTTCGGAAATTACTTCCTCATCAGCAGCACTAGAAACCAAACTTTGAAAATCCACAATTTCAAAAAATGTTTAAAATGCATAAAACCAAATGAAATCCGAACAATCAGTTATTTAAAATATAGCTAAGGAAAATACCACGATGGAGTGATTTTAACTTTACATAAATTTAGAAAATAGTTATAAACAAAGTGTACACATGAGATATAATCTCATGTACAAGTACACCATATCTAAGTAAAATAAGGAGCAAAAATCTCAACACAGGAATAGTTTTACCAACTCCAAACTGCATTAAAAGACAAACTCCTGTATTAAATATTTTGAATGAATGTATGTATGAATCGTCCAAATCTCCACTGAAAAGTAGTATTAACGTAACATATTAAATTTGTTGACAATATAATTGGAACATTTCCAAATGTTTTGATTTAATCTGCAATGATGGAACAGTAGTTGTTGAAATGCGCATATACAGAATCTAAATTCACAGTAACCTCGGTATTTTGTTATTTGTTACCATTTGGCCGATGCCACTGCTGGTGGACTGTTAGTCCCCGAAGGTATTCACCAACCCAGTAGTCAAAGCTTCGGTGCTGGCCCGAAAACCGATCTTATTTGAAAATTTGCAATATCTAAATTCAAGAAAATTTGGTTAAAACATAAGGAGTATCTCTTGCATAGCTCTGTCCTAAGCTGATTTTGGCTTTCCGATTTAGATCCTATTGGTAATTTGTTCTTTATCAGCTTTTACACATATTTCGGTTCATGGATTTCCAAATGTTTTAATTTGATCTGCACTGATGAGACATAAGTTGTAGGAACAGAGGAGGGAAATCCACAAAAATCGAAGTCCAAAGAGATTTTTTTTTTTTTTTNNNNTTTTTTATTTGTTTTATATAAATAGTCAGGATTTTACATTACCCTCTACACTACCACCTGACCAGGGTTTCTGAGGGTTTAATTGAATACAACCGACTATTTACAATTTTCTTTTTTTTTCCAGACAGTTCAATATCAATAATAATTTTAATTATAAAACTCTTTCATTCCTCCCCTAGGGACCCATTCACTCACACTTACATACTTGGTATAAACATAATATACAGCAAGTGCTATTTCATAATACACTTTGTATCTAAATTGTTGCATGTTACTGTGAATTCATACCATAATTAAAACAAAATGTATTATTCTGGTTAGGTTAAGTAAAAATTTGATTTATTGGAGCCCAAAACTTTCTATATGAAACCAAACAATTATTCTTCTTTGCAACAGATTCCTCAAGAGATCTCCCCTGTTACATTGAAAACTTGCCTTATTGGTGCTTTCTTCTTTTCATTCATGGAGGGTTCTCCAAGTTTGGCTTCATATCTTTCAAGTAGTTGCACAGCATCATAAATAGTTTCATAATTCTTGTCTATACACCTACATTTCAAGGGATATAGATTTGTGCAATTGATTAAGAGCAAGGGCCTCTTGAGAACGTGAATCAAACTGAGGTAAGCTTTCTGTGACAATTGGCGAAGGTGATCGCCTTATTTGGCTGTTGATTCTCCTTGTTGTCTTTTTCAAGGTTCAAGTGGGACAAATATTCATCTCAGTCTGTATTACCATTGTGAGATTCTAGTTTAATGTGAAAAAGGTGATAATCTCCCTTTCGTCTGACTGTTACATCCTCTCTTCCATGTCGATCAATTTCATCATATATAATTTTCATGGTGAACATCATCTCTATCAGCAAGGTGGTCTGGTTTGTCAAGGTAGTTAAACAGAATCTCATGGCCTGGACTTGTTGCCATAGTCTTTAAAAAGAAACGAGATACAGTATGTTATCATCACTTAAAACCGTCATCGACTTCTGGACATTAGACATTGCATGACAAGGCGGGTCATACATATACCATCACATCAAGCAAAGTATCGTAGTCTTTAATCATCGGGGTTCGTATCACTAGACTGCCTAGATAACAAAGGCGATACCACTTCTGACGTCATTTGTAAGGGACCTGTGGTTTTTCGATAGGGTGCAAATCCAAATGTAATATGTCGTCTTGAATAATACCAGCTGCCGTTGACAGAGAAGTATTTGTCCGATCACAGGATGATGACTAATACGTAAAATATACAGTTATGGCCTTCAAAAGAGGTGAATATCCCAAATTATCAATTTCACTTAGGTTATTTCCCGAGGACGTTAGCCCGAAGGAAATAAACTCAGTGCATTTGACAATATGAGATATTCACCGATTTCATGGGCCGAAACTGTTTAATATACCGCTTAATGCACAATGCTTAAACTTAGTCGAAAGTAAATTATGTTTTTTTTTCGGTTTTTTTTTGTTCATAAGATAAAACTATGTACAAGTGACTGGACTGTTAAGCTAACAATTGATGGCTGATACAGCTGTTTAAAATGACTCGGCAGAGTCACTCATAACGTTAACAGTGTTCAATTGGAGGTTGTTCAAGTTTCGTATGGTGGCGAGTTTGTTGAATTTGGAATGAAAATGTGTGCATGTTTATGGAAAATCTTGTTGGCGGTATTTGACGATCGGTTATGTAGTTGGCTACTAATTCATTTGTTATTTTGTACATGAGGGCAAGTCGCTGTCTGTGTTGCGATTAGCTAGACTACGCCAGTTTAGTTGGTCAATCATGTTTGTTGCACTTGAGGTGTTCCACAGACGTTACAACTTTTCGGGGTTATTCACCGGTTAATAATAGTGTTATTCCATGGACATTGTTATTTTCAGGGGTTATTCATCGGTGAATAATAGGTTATTCACTGCTAGCAACATTTTTGTGCCAAAATATCCAATTATTTCATATCATGTGACTATGTCTCAACCAATATAATTAATTCTTTATTATGGAAGGTAGTGTTTGTCTGTGGACAACATGATTAGATAGCAACCATAAACCATTATTCCTACCTGCAACAGAGAAATGTCTGTTAAGTCTCAGGGTGACAGTCCATGGGTATAATGGTAAATTCAGGGAACCATTTTCTGGAATACAATTCTTTCCTCCGTTTTGTGCATTTACTAAGAATCTAACATGGATCAGGAAAAACCAACACTGTGATCAACGTATTTATCTGTGTCAGAATGAAACAGTCTTGTTTTCATAGTTTTTGCAAAGTCTCATCTTGAGCAGCAACGCTTAGCTTACAGAGCAAATATTTTATTTGCATAAACTTCATTTGGTTAAATGTTACATTATAATAATCTACCGCTGGGTTGCTTGGTCATATAATATTACATAGTTGTAACTTGAAATTGTGCTTGCACATCTGGTTAATCCAAAATAAAAATTACAATATTCTTCAAAAATTTGGTAAAATCTTGGCAAACCTAAGCAGCGATACCATGGTTGATGTCATGGAAAACTTCCGGGACTTTTATCTTCTACGTAAAAGGAACATGGAGACATAGGATCTATACTGAATTACTTCCTTTATATAAAACTTGATATTTTGGAAAATCCCACAATTTTTGAATTAAAAAAATATTATTACAAAAAAATCTGTACATTTACTGGTTGTAGTGAAAACTGCAAATCTGCTTTAAACGCTTAACAACTGAATTGGTGAAACTTCACTGTTTTGAGTGACCCGCCAAGGAACTGTTTCGACCATTTCTGACGGGAAATTTAAGTCACGAGAGATGGGTAAAAAAGTACGAGCCGGGCATGTGGCTCAGTTTACATTAATTACACAGTTATCATAGAAAGTTGACTGGCCTGGAGCTTGCCCTTGCCTAGACATGGCTAAAAGGAGAAGATCTTGTAACTTTTAATTAAGGTAGAGAACTTATTTTAACGGGGGAAGCAAATATCGATCCTTGTCATTAGCGTATGAACACAAAAATGGCTTACCAAAACTATAGAGTTAGTGACAAGTAATATAACCCAGGGGGAATTAATGTAATAATTGATAAAAACCTCAAAAATGCTACTTATAATAGCTGCAAAAAGTGCCCAAGCACACAATTACCGATTTTAAAGGTCTACGTAGTAAAACCAAGTGTGACTGAATGTGGGTCATGATTCGATTACATGACAACAATGGCGACCGAAATATATGGAATATAGGACATTTTGTTTTTGATACAGACTTTATCACGGCCAGTATCAGGTGAGCCCGTATCAAATACAAAATATCCTATATTTCTTTTATCGGTAATTCAAAAAATGATAAATAGAACTCTATAGCAAATTGAAATAAGCTGAAATTTATGTTCTATCACAGCCAATTCATTATTTATTGCAATAATTTATATGCATTTTTCATTCAACGTAATACGCGTATGAACAAGACATATAGTACCAAACATGACGTCAGCATGGCAACCGCGCGTGACGCCTTCACAGCGACCCGTTATTTTCTATCTCAAGGCCTGTTCAGTGATACTGACATTATCAGGCAATGCAGATCAAAGGAAATTCATACAAAATACCGATAAAGGTACGTCACCTTACATTAAATTTTGAGTTTATCAAACAAAGGACTTACCAAAAAAATATATATAAAGAAGATTAAAGGAAGATTCGTACGCTTTATTATTAAATATATTTGACCAAAACTTCGACAAAGGACAAAACACCTATCAAACGACAGAGCCATATTAATTAAAGCTCTGATATTTAACTTTGAATAAAACAAGTAAAAAGTCTAATTGGTAAAAAAAGTGTAATTAGCTCGTGATTGTCTAAGAATCTTTTTGGCAAATGAAAATTGAATAACACTATTAGGCATGGGGTAATGCTAATATGTAATGGTTATGCATTGCAATGCATTACATATTTTTAAGTAATTCAATGTAATGTGTAATGCACCAATTTTTGCATTACATGTAATGGTAATTCAATATTTTGCGAAAGGATATGGAGTAAATGAACATGAGACCATAACACATATGTTAACTCCAACTGCAATAATTTCAATGAGCTGTATGGCCACTTCGGAAATGTATTCCTCATCAGCGGCACTAGAGCCCAAACAAAGGAAATCCATAATGTCAATAAAAGTTAAAAATGCATAAAACCAAGCGAAATCCGAATAACTAATAATATCAAAAAAATATGGCTAAGGACAAAACTACGATGGAGGGAGTTAAACCTTAGTATTTAGAATTTACATAATTTAGTGCATTACTACAAGAAAAATGTATGTAATTCATGCATTACAGTGCATTACATTGCATTACTTTTCCTGCTGTACAAACATAGAGGGTGATTAATAGAAGACTTAAATACTAGTAAGTAATGTCATAATAATTGACCATTCATTTTACTGCATGATTTTTATATAAAAAATAGGACATGTTAAGCTGTCCCAAATGATGAACAGTATAAAAGATAATATTTTATATATAATCAATGTTTAATCAAATGATAAAACTGTATTACATAATGTTCAGCATGTCTAAATGTGAGGACACTCTTTTGGTCTACAAGCCTGTATGTTTCACTGCAACTAAGATTTTCCCCTGTTTATTATCCAAAGGAATGATAATTTGTATTTTAAATATAAATGGCAGTACTAAGCAATTATGAAGGTGTGTCTATTGATTTATTACCTTAACCCCCCCCCCCCAAAAAAAAGTTAAGTCATACTATTAACACGTCTTTGATACAAACCATTTCTTTAATTAGATTAAATTAAAAGTTTGGACTCTGTTGTAAAAAGAAACTTAACAAAAATGTCAAATTAAATGATCAAGACATTGTTGTCCATTGTAAACATTTTCTATATTATTTTAATTACCTGTAATTTTAAATCTTACGCAGTATGTGGTGTCTAATTTTCAGTAAATTTTAAAATTTCATATTACTGCAAAAAGATAATTTTGTTGGGTAATAAAATTCAGACACTTTAGACCATATATCTTTTTGTTTTTTTGTTTTTTTTTCCAGCGAAAGCATAGAGTTGTTTATCTCAGTTGATTTATTTGTTGATAAAATGTCAAAATGCAATGGTGATTCAATGCATTACTAAGCTAAATTAATGATAATTCAATGCATTTCTTTGCAAATCTCATGTAATGGTAATGGTAATTCAATGCAAATTATCTTCAAGTAATGTTAATTCAATGCATTACATTTCACTGTAATTCGCCCCTTGCCTGAATACTACTCTAACCTAAAGAGTTCAACTGTCATTTTCAGGATTTTAGGAAACAAGGTTCCCGGTGGACTACTAAATCACTTCATTTTGTGTAGAACTGTTATACAGGACTAGCCACAGGACTATACACATCGCTATGTCATAATTATAGTAAATTTACTAAAAAGGGAGGAAGCTTTAGTAATTGCCCTTGGTAATAAAGATACTTATAGAAAACACAAAGTTTTCTTTGATTATTATTCATTTGTATGACACTCTAAGAATACATCGGCAAACAAATACCGAAGCAAGATCGAGGAAAGGGGAAACTCTAAAATCATAAATCCAAAATCACGGCAATTAACAGCAACACGAACTGAGACATTATACCGAAGATAATACAAATAAACAAAAATGAACAAGAACGCAAAACTAGAGCACTAGCAGTGCTAGTAAGAAATCAGTGGTTTTGTACCATGTATTTATATATTTTCAAACTTTCAATCAAAAATTTCGAGGTCATTTTGTTTGTGCAAAGAATAACGAAAAAGGACTTTTCCTAATAATGTTATATTAAACATAGCAGTTAAATTCAACGGTTCTATTTATGTATTCGATATGTTTCATAGAAGACCTTATTACATCTTAGCTAGGCGAATTGTGTCAGCATTTTCAAAATTTTTAGCCGATAGTCTATTACAAAATTTTTTTTTAGTGAATTTCGCACAAAGTTATCTTTTGTTGTTCAAATTCAGCAGCTATTAACAAGCCAGATCTGCCTTATTATCAGGCATGATTTTTATTCAGCTGATTGTCTTAAAAACCTATTTACAAATGGTGTGTTCACGTTTCTTTTGATATACAGGTAGGAGAATAGTGAAAAATATGTAAATAATATTAATTAAATTTACATGTAATTAGACCTACAGTGAATCCAGTATTAATTTAAAGTTTCATAGTTTACATGATTTATTACTGTATAACAATAATAAAAGCTTACAGTAACCATGTATCCATTCTGAATTGAAAAATGAATGCTGCATGAAAAAAGGAATAGCAAAGAATTTTTTTTTACAGATGATGTTAATTTTTTTCTAATGGATGTTGTAATTATTAAGGTGTGTGTGTTTTTTTGTGTCTTTTGTGTGTATGTGTGTGTGTGCATTGTTCTGGCATTGAAATGTTACATTCGTACTTTTTCTTTCCTTTGAATAGAAACAAAAAAAAATTAAAAAATGAAATGTGTACTCATCTGTAACTACAGCAAATAATACCTAAAGGTGCAGTGCAGTTTAGGATGATGATGCAGACTTCTTTTAATTATTAGGATGGATGGACAGACGGACGGAACAGAAAGCTGGACAGACAGTCGAAGGGACTTAAGACAACGGATTATCCACTGTGTTCATCTTGTACTGAACGCAAATGAAAAAAAAGAAAAAAACTAGAGGCTCAGAGACTGAGCCTGTATCGATCACCTGACAAAATCCTTCTATGCCCTGCATGCCTTGGCCAAAACTGATGTTTTTACCAATGGGGTCTAAAGATTAGCCATGTTCTCCTTTGGCCCGCTTGGTTTTTTTTTTGTTTTTTTTTTTTTTGTTTTTTTGTCTTCTTATCCTATTGAAATGAGTAATTTTTGCAAAGGACCTTCCATACATTAGTTAAATGTCAGAGAAAATGATGAAATGTGGTTTTCTAATACTGGGCTCCCATGTTAAATTATGTTCTGCACTGGAGCCCCTTTAACAGGTTTACCTACAATAATGATTCAATTGAGTAAAATCAACCAAGGTAAAGTTTCTGGTTTGAAACGTGCATTAACAGCAAGGCGATATGAAAAACTGAAAATTATATAATTTTGAATATCCATTTACTATCTATACCCGATGGATTGGCACTCTTTTTTTGAAAAGCTTGAAAGGTTTTTTTCCTTTTTTATGACGAAGAGCTTCAGAAAGGCTTATCACCAACAGCATATAAACATTTTAATCAAATATTATAATTTATGGTTATTAATTTAGAACAATCAATAAAAAGAACATAATTATTCTTATTTTAAAACTTTTATAATAATTCAGAAATTTTTTAGAAAAATACATGCTGTAATTTTATTAAAAAATATTCTAAACTTTCACTTCATCCAGGTCTCACTATACTCTGCTAATTTAAGCCATTTTTATTGCTATAAAAACGCCAAGCTAACCTATTGTTTGATACAACTGGGAGAAACGTGAATCAGAAAATTAGAAAGTGGGAGAAACGTGAACAAACCTTACAAATGTCACTGGCGACAAAATCGTTCAATTTTTAAATGCAATCGATTTAAAAAGATCAATTAAAACTAGTTTCTAATTTCTTATATTGTAAGTTAAACCATTATTTCTTTAATTATGTTTTTAACATTTTACACATTTCTTTTACTTGTATAAAGCTATATATGGTTTTACATAGATATTTTATATACCTATTCTAATAAGTTAATATACTTAACAGTTCTCGCCACGATATAGCTGAAATATTGCTGAAGTTGGCGTAAATCAATCAATCAATCTTTTTTTTTATCAACATGAACGGCCCTTTAACAGCTGGAACTAAAACGTTTAAAAAGTCATATTAATTTATGGCGTAAAAGAGAAATACCATAATTTCCCCAATAAGTCTTATTTTTATCTCCTATTTTCTCAAGGGGCGGCATTGGGAAAAATTCGCGAAAAATAAAATGCCTGAAATGGTTTTTCCAAATGTTGCTTATATTTAACTAGTATATAAGGCTGCATAAAGACATGGGATTTGCTAGATTTTGGGACCAATGAAAATCCATATATAGGTAAAAGGAGTGTAATTAGCTCGTGATTGCCTTGGAATCTTTTTGGCCACCCAGTGTACAGCTCGGTAATCGGTCTGCCAATGCACTGATTGGATATAATTAATTTCTGTTATTTTTATTGAGAAATTTATTTAATACTGCATGTAAAAATTACAAAATGCTGCCTCATTATCTTCAATAAAGTAATGCAAAAAAATCTAAAAATGAGGTGCCCCTAGTTTGAGTTAAGCAATTTTTGTTGAAATTTGTGGTAGTCTACTAAAGGTCAAAATTAAGAACGGAAAACCACAGCAACATATAAGTTTCTGCAGTTGAAAATTAGGTCGATAACAATTTGGAGAAAATTGGTAATATTAATTTCACTAAAAAGCTATTAATATGAGTTATGGAATAAAGGATCTTTGNAAAAAACATTTGAAGATGCACAAAAACATTTAATGTAAAGTAAATTTTAACTTTACATTCACACATTCACAAAAAATAACGTTAAACATTGTTCATTTCGCTCCTACCGGTTTCACTTTCTGAAGATATTCATGGTAGCTAATGAAGACGTCGTTATCGGTAACGGTGACGTTACAATTAACAATAGGTCCTTAGTAACAAGGGAGATAACGTCAATCACGTATATGTACCCGGATAAAATAATTTTACATTCTATTTAACTCTGGAATGTATTTCTTTATAAAATATGATTCCTTTTGGACTCTTTCTTGTTCCGTAGCATTGTTTGAAAATTGGTACAAAGGGAAAATAGTAAATTGCGGGTTTCTATTGTTTGCACATGTATCAAAATGTTCGCTGACACTTAACATTCGTGTAGATGGATCTCTAATTTGCTGTCTGTGGATTGTCATGCGTTTTCTTAAGGTCATTCCAGTCTGGCCGATATAATTATGACCGCATCCGGAACAAGTTAAAACGTAAATTAAATTTCCGGTGGAACATGTAAAACTGTTTTTAACGGGAAAATGTTGACCTATTTTGAAGTGAAGATCACCATTTTCATGCATACTATCACAAATTCCACAATTTGACCGTCAACATTTTGTAATTGTCGGGTCTGTTGGATTGGATGTAAATTTAGCATTTGTTAGAATTTTTTTCAAAGAATTTGGTTGTCTCTTGCTTTTGATGATTTTGTTGCTTTCTATTACTTTCTTCATTTTTCGGTCCTGAGTAAGTGTTGGAATATTTCCGTAAATCACACTGAACGCTTCCGAATTTCTTGGGTTAAATGTAGAGACATACGGCATTACATCTTGTTTCACTCTTCTGATTGGTTTTCGTAGATCCTCGATGTTCATAGTTTTAGACCTTTCAATAGCATCGTTTATTAGCTGTAGTGGGTATTTTCTATCAACAAGTACATCTTTTAATTCTTGCAATCTAATATCTCTCATTTCCACATTTGAAACTATAGTGCAAATTCTTTTTGCCATATTGTACGGTATATTGATGCGCGTATGCTTTGGATGACATGATGAAAAAAGTAAATACTGTTTAGTGTCAGTTGGCTTGTAATATATACCAGTCTCAACGATTCCACCTTTTAACTTTACTAAAATGTCTAAAAATGGTAGTTGTTCAAAACTGTATTCCATCGTAAACTGAATTTGATTGTTTATGCTATTTATGAGTATTTTGAATGCTTGTAATTCGTCTAGATCTTCTTTCCACAGAATAAAACATTCATCCAAGTAACGTTTCCAGTTTTCTTTAAAATATATATAAAATGTTTGTCCATAATCTGTTTTTACTTTATCATAGAGTTTCATTTCTAAATAGCCCATCACTAGATTGGCATATGTAGGGGCAACTTTTGTGCCCATAGCAGTTCCCGATACCTGCCTATATGATTCATTATCAAATATAAAGTAGTTGTTTTCTAGTATAAATTTGATTCCAGGAACAATTAAGTCTTTATCGATTCTATCGGGTAGTTCATTTGGGAAATTTTCTATCCAAAATTGTATGGCTTCTATGCCTAAATCATGTGGAATATTCAAATACAAGTTGATAATATCAAAAGATACGAGTATAGTGTTATCATTTATGGTTCTCGGTAAGTGGTTTAGCATGTCTAGATCATCACGTACATAACTTCGAATATGTTTCAGGAAAGGTTTCAATAAAATGTCTAAAAAGTTGCTCAGACGATGTGTTTCACAAGATGGCCCGGCAATAATAGGACGTAGCTTTGAAGAATATATATATATAACCTAAAACAAAGCAAAAACACCAATACTACAGTTGTGCTAGATCCAATCGGATACATACAATGTGACCTGATTATAAACTTCAAAATGAACAAAGTAAATAGCAAACAAAATTACAGTTTATATTTCGAGACCTGTCCGTCTCTTCTTCAAAATACAATAAAAAAAGTAAAAACAATCAAGCAAAACCTATTTACAAAGACTAAACTACGAATGTTTATACAAAATATCGAGAGCTACATGTTGGATGCTGTTGTTTACAGATGTAACATGAGAAGGGAAAAAAAAAATTTTGTCAGTATCTGTACATCGACTTTATAAACAATACACTTAAAAAATAGTGTTTAACGCCAAATGAGCAAAACTTCAGCCAAGTCAGGAAAAATGGGTAGGGGCAGGAAATTTAGCCAAAGTATATTTTATTTTTTTCAAATTTTTATATTCAAACTGGATTTTAGCTTTTTATCCAGACCTTTTCTTTAGCCTGCCTCTGTGTGTCTGTCCACGATCGATTTTGGTCAATTGGTACTACTTGCATATGTTTCCAGTCATGACCGGTGGAATTGAAATGTAATGCAGTGGCCTGTGATCTTTCCTTTTTCCGAATGTGGTCAGGGTGCAAGTTAATACGAATGTTGAGTGAATTTTTCGTTTCACCGACATACTGTTGTTGGCAAACAGAGCAAGTGATGAGATAGATGACATTATCTGACTTGCAGGATAAATTGGTAAATATTTTAAAGGACTCGCCTGTCGATCGTGGACAGACACACTTTTATTGGCACGTCATAATATGGTACTTAACAACGTCTTCATTAGTACAACCATGATTATCTGCAAAAGCAGTGAAACCGGTAGGGGAGAATTTTTTCTATACTGTATGTAATGATTGAACAGACACTGTGAAAATACAATTATTTGTGGCATTTTCAACTTTTATTTTAAATATTCTTTGCCT
>MJUU01024359.1:32989-51277 GCA_002080025.1 Modiolus philippinarum
TATATATATATATATATATATATATATTTATGCTACAATTGAACTAAAAATAAAACTATGTTAATGCACTAGAAAGAGACACCGGTTGCAAATCTTTTTAAGATTTAAGAATATTGAATTTCGGAAATAAGTTTCATCAACCCGAAAATCTGTGTTTATATTTTTGAATCGGAAAAATACTCGACTCGATTTGGGGAGATCGGAGTAAGGGATATATTTTTAGAAAAGGAAAAAAAGAATTGGAAAAAGATAAGGAAATTGAAAAACAATTTGGAGGTGGGAAAAGCAACAAAACTGTTTGAGATTAAAAAGTTTTAATAACGTTGGAAATAAAAAATTACATAAGTTACTGCAAATTTAGTTTCTTCATATGGTCATTTCGACAACCTATGTCTCTTCGGTGCAGATCAATTAGAGCATTTCGAAATGAGAGAAAAGAAATACCGTGTCACCAGTTCTCCACCATTATAAGTATAGAACAAGTATATTAAGTAAAACACATAGGAAATAGACATGGCCGAATTATAAACAGTACTAAATTTGTTTACAACACGTTTCCTTATTTCAGGAAGTCTTAAAATATCACAATTATGAAATAAAAAAAGGCTGCTTAACTGTGAGCAATGCATTTAAATTGCGCTCTTACATTTATAGATTGTAAACTATCATCAATTAAACCAAAAACGTTTTTGAATTGAATAAACTGTCAAACATTTTGCCAAATCTAGAGCAAATTATCAAATACTAACAATCAATAAACCATGATGTGCAGTATGTTTTTCTATAGGCAATTAAGACCCATTTTTTCTTAATATTTGTTTTTTTTTTTCTTAAACAATTATACAATTAACGCAAAAATACACGCCTTTAAAATATCTTAATAGAAAACAAAAATAATAAGGAATATCAGTACATTTATTTCATTTTAAAAATCATAATCTTTACCATTTACAGATCCTTTTATAAATAGCAAAATAGCGAATTAACTGTTAATTTATTTTCTTCATATGCACATTTCGACAACTTATGTCTCATCATTGCAGATCAAACCAAAACATTTGGAAGTCCATTAACACCGTGATCAATACAACATGTGGGGACGGTGATTGGTAGCGTACGGGGACGGTGATTTTGAAGCGGGAAAAGTCATGTAGTTTGGTTTTTTCGGGTAGATTCTGACAAATTTTGTAATAACTGGTCATTAATGTAATTTTAACGGAACACAAGAATTATTTACGAATTGATGTAGCCTAGTTTCCATGCTCAATATGCCCTGGAAGTATATAAACACTTCACGAATGTACAGGAGGACAGCGAATCTAGAGAACGGTACCTACGTTTTCTCTTGTTTTTAAGCATTAAACGCCTATTTAGCCTATCATTTTTACTTCAGCAAACGTGTTAGAACGAGAGAGATTTCATGTATCATCAGAATATCTCAAAAGCATGGTAAGAGGTTGCTTTCAACAAAAATGTATTGTTGCGTATAGGGACGAAGATCACGGCATCGCATGGTGACGGAGATTTAATTTTTGTATTCTATTTTTTTTTTAGATACAACACCTTAGTTGAAAAATTGTGTTCAACAATTTTAAACCCTTTAAAGATTTAATTAAGTTAAATTCGAATTAATTATGTAAATGGATGTGAAGGGTGTCTTGAATATAGAATATTAATATGATTACCGCCTCTACGTTATTGGCAATGGACACAAATTTAGAACCAATTCGCACTAAATTGTTGTGGTAAAGAAGTTGCATATTAAAGTAATTTTAGTAAAAAGTTATTGGTCAGAAACATTCGGAGAATGTCATGAGAAGTAAAACACCACCGGAGTTTTTACATGATTCCAAGCCACTTCGTTTTGGACAAAAATAAACAATGAAAGACAAAGAAAGTCTCTACGAATACATGGTAGAACCAAGCAATGTAAGTTCAAGACGGCCCCTAGCGCCGGTTCGAAAAACACTAATGTCCTATGTCAGTGGACAGATACAACTTATAATAGACAAATACGCAGTGCTCATCATGTCGATTGTATGAAAACTTGACATTTCAAAAGTGAGAAGATGACATTACAAACAAGTTTGGATATTTAACAAAAATATGAATTCAAAAATTTGAAAGTATGATAGTTTATCCATATTAGAAATAGAACAAGTACACTTTAACCTAAATAAATAGATAGCATATATCATTTGCTCGGGTAATCTTTTTACGGACTACACATTGCAAGAGTGACAATCTTCTGTCTTAAATAAGCAATGAAAAGATATGGAGTAAATGCACAAGAGACAAGAGACAAAGTATTGTTACAAATACATGGTAGAATCAAACAATGGATCAGCGTTTTTATTGTTGTTAAAACATGAGGCATTCAACAATGGGCAGTTTGCTCATACCTGATAGTAAGTTAAAGACTGTCCCTAACACCGGTTTGAGCGGAATTCATTTCTAATTGTCGAACAACAACACATCCATGTTTTATTAATGGATGCAGGATCACAAAAGTAAATTTAATTGGCAAAGGGTTCTTTCAACCATTTTCAGCAGTTGCCCGATCATCGTCATCTGTTCCCCCGACAAACGCACTAGTGTACTATTTATTTTCACAAATTGTCACAGCAATTTTTTTTTCGCATTTGCGACAATTTTTTTTTTCTTGAAATCAAAAATTAATTAATTTCTTTCTATGACCAGTGAGAATAGAATATTTATTTTCACTGGCACCCAGATTAAATTATTTGCAAAATTGCCCAAGCATCCCTCCCCTATTAAAATCAAATGGTCCTCCCTCTATAACCCAACTACTTTAATGATATTGAGTGTTAAGTCCTCCTGGTATCGTTGACATTGGCTTTTACCATCACTATGCCCAAGCCCTTCTTCCATCACAAGCTTTTTATTTAAACATATCAGAAACCCCTGTATTGCTTTTTATTTAACCATACCAGAAACCACTGTATCAATTGAAACAAAGGTTTGTCACAATTGTTTTCGGGTAGTCCCCTTTTGAAAAATGTCCGTTCTTTCCGCATTTCCTTATCTTTTCCAAGATGCCACAAGCAATGTATATATAGTTTGACATAGAACATGATGGCTCTGCTGGTTGACTGTTAGTCTTCGAGGGTATTCAACAACACAGTAGTTAGGACGTCGGCGCTTTCCTGAAAACCGATTTCATCCGTAAACTTGCAATATATAGAATTTTACAAAAACTGCTTAAAACTAAGAAGTATCTATCTCTTGCTTAGCTCTGTCCTTAGCTGATTTTCCGTTTAGATCGTTTTGGCGATTTGTGCTCTATCAGATTTTACGAATTTTTTGTTGATTTTCTTCCAAATATTTTGATTTTATTTGCACTAAAGAGACATAAGTTGTCGAAATGGCAATATGCTGAAACTAAATTTACAATAACTTCGGTTTATTTTGTTTTCTGAGATCTTCTACTCTGAAACTACTTCGACACTTTAAACCTATCTCAGTCATATAGCAAATATACATCATCTCCAAGATAACGTCCAGCAGAACACATGTAAACTTTGGACACTAAAGGAAAAATCAAAGATCCTCTAGTCTGAAACCGATTTTTTTCAAAGAATCCTTGCTTTGTTATTTAGTTGGAATATGTTGATTGCAAATTACGCCATTTAAAAGGCACTACATTGACTGCTTAATGAAGGAGATAGGCATTGTCAATTCGTTTAGCAACCCATTATACAAACTCGAGGGAGGACATACAAAACAACAACAAATCAGTATTGTCTTCTCTAGGTGTCAATTTGTTTGAAGAAAACAACAAACTGCCATGTATCATAAATGCCCTTACATACAAAGATGTATTGTTGGGTCTTCCAAATGCATGAACAACAAAACCATTTTCTAAGATCCTAACTGTATAACATACTGTAGTCATACAGATGGCCTAAAGATATATAGTGATAAAGTATACTCCACAAGTAGAGTCAATCAGATGGGGATTTTCAAAAACTCAAAAGACTTATTAGAATATCTATCTTCAACTGAACTCAACCCCTGCAACAGTGTCAAAACATTTGAATTTTCTACAATCTACTCTCCCACATGATAAGCTAAAGTCAGTACTCCGAGATTTAATACATCAGTTTTCTATACTAAAAAAGGTAAAGAAAATATTCAGTGATGGGTAATGATGGGGCCTATTTTGTTAAGCATCACACTGAATCACGCAAAAAGTATACAGAGGATGATGTCATAACAGTGCTTGAATCTTGATTGATGACATAGTTGTAGAATTTAGAAGACAAGTTTTCCAGGAGAAAATTGGTATGAAGCAAGATTCATATAAGGCTATTACAGGAAAAAGACAATAAGCTAGCCCAGTGCTTTAATTTCAGTATCCGTTATAAATTAAGTTGATGTTTTTTCATCAAACAATCTTCAATTTAAGGCTAACCTTTATCTTATATACCCAAATAAACTCAAATAAAAGAGACCACTTATGCACTATCATCAGCACCATATCTGGACCTATACCTCTACATTGAAAACAAAACTTACGACAAGTCTGATGATTTCGACTTTCCAATAGTGAACTTGCCGATTTTTTTGAACAGTAATATTCTAACATCTCCGAGCATGATTTCATAACTCATTTGCTATTGTCGTGCTTGTAGTTTGTACAGCGATTTTTTCACGAAGCGAGATTACTGTCTTAAAACTTATACATCAAGGGTATGTTCAGTTACTGTTGCAATTGTCTTTACAAAAGTTTTACGGTCGTCACTATGATTTTACAGACTGTTACATTGTTTCTATTTCACGGATGAGAATAGATATCTTTGGGTAGATCCAGAGTTAATTACCGGACTAACAGTCACCCACTTTGACAAAACCGGAATTTTCACTGGCAGTATGACGGGTGACACGCGTTGAAAAGACCATGCTTACCCTTCCGGAGCACCTGATGATAACTCAAGTTTTTAAGGGTCACACTACTAGTGTTTTAGTTTTGTCGCGTTCTTGTTCGTATTTGTATAATTGTTTTGTCTTTGTCATGCTGTCTCATTTCGTGTTGGACATGAATTGCTGTGATTTTGGACGTTGATCCTTTCATAATTTTTGCTTCGGTATTTTGATACTGGGTTGATTTCACTTTTAGTCATTTCGGTATACTTCGGGATATTTTCACTTTCATAAGCTCTGGGGAAACACACTTAAAACATCTGAAACTGCATGCCATAGGCCTATTGGAACCTAAAATATTCATAATTGTCCTTAGTTGGCCCCTTTCAAATTTTTTTCCGGCAAATCCAGATTTCATCCAGATGGCTGCCAATGGAAAACATAGCTAAACATTGAAATCCATGGGAGGGATTTTCTATGTCTCTCCACTGAGGCTAAAAAGCCAATTTGAACAAAACCTTAAGACTCGAATCCTTGCTAGGTCACTTTTAAATGTGTCTGTCAAGTCCGCATCTCATTGAACATAATCGACATTGACATTAGATCTCAAGGATAAACGATTTAAAGAACTTTACCTCTGAAAGACTCGGTCGCTTAAAACCAACTTTAGGCGTGCGGGTCTTAGATAGTCCTCTTGAAAAAAAAATGACAAGAATAGGTGTGTACCCCATCCATGCTGGCTACTAGTATGAAACATAGTTTTACACTGGACCGTATGACATAGAGGTTTATTGCATACTTGAAACTGAGACCTTTAATCATTTAGGTAAGCTGGACTGTCTATATCAGTCAAGATGAACGATACAGGCTCTTTGGGGCCTTTTGGCATTATATTATTTTTTTTTTCTTTAGTTTTCACTTTGATATATTTACATGCATTTATTCATTTTTTTAATATTTTGTTTCGAAACTTATAAAAGACAGTTACGACTACGGACATAATGATGATGGTTTTAGTGACTGAATATCACTTCCTCTATCGAAAATTTTTTTTTAAAGACATTCCGTCATTTAAATTATACTAGAATATGTGAAACGTTGCAGAAGAAAATTGGCTCCCAACCGTCATTGGCCAGCGTGTCTTGACATCGGAGATCAAAACCAGAACTTCAGGCAAGTCTCAAAAAACTCACCGTCTCTTCCATACCCGTATATTTTTTGATGTTCATGTGTGTTTCATTTCAGACTTCAGTGCTCGTTTAATGATATGATTTTGGGGTCTGACAACCAGTTTACCAACTTCTAGCTATTTCCGCAAAGGAAATCGCACTACATCTCTTACAGAGTAATGAAAACTTGAAAAATAGTTGGAATTGTTGAACAAAATCTATCAACTAAGGTCTCACATCCACAAAAATTTAAAATACAAAAATAAATCTCCGTCCCCATGCGATGCTTTGATCTTCGTCCCCATACGCAACATTACATTTTCGTTGAAATTTACATTTTACCATGCTTTTGGGATATTCTGATGATAGATGAAACCCCTATTGTTGGAGTAAAAATTGCAGGTGTAAAAGACATAGAATGCTTAAAAACAATCGGAAAAGTAGGTTATGTTGTCTAGATTCGCTACCTTCTTGTACATTCATTAAGTGTTAACATATGAGTTATGGTCTCATGTTCATTTACTCCATATCCTTTCATAAAATATTTAATACAGGAGTTTGTCTTTTATTGCAGTGTGGAGTTGGTAAAACAATTCCCCGTGGTAGAGATGTATGCTCTTTATTTTTCTTAGATATGGTGTACTTGTACATGAGATAATATCTCATGTGTACACTTTGTTCAATTACTATTACCGAAATTTATGTAAATTCTAAAAACTAAGGATTAACCCCCTCCATCGTAGTTTTGTCCTTAGCTATATTTGATATTACTGATAATTCGGATTTCGTTCGGTTTTATGCATTTTAAACATTTTTTGAAATTATGAATTTCCTTTGTTTGGGTTCTAGTGCTGCTGATGAGGAATTAATTTCCGAAATGGCCATACAGCTCATTAAAATTATTGCAGTTGGGGTTAACATATGAGTTATGGTCTCATGTTCATTTACTCCATATCCTTTCATAAAATATTTGCATACTTCCAGTGCGTATTGAGCATGGAACCTAGGCTACATCGATTTGTTAATTATCCTAGTGTTCCGTTAAAACTACATCCATAACCAATTATTACAAAATATGGCAGAACTTCCCGAAAAAGCCAACCGACGTGACTCTGTCCGCTTCAATATCACCGTCCCTGTACGCTACCAATCACCGACCCCACATGTTGTATTGATCACGGTGATTAACCCGAAAACGTGTGACAGCTGATAGAGAACAAATAAATCAGAAAAAAAGAAACAAATGTTTGAGGTGTATGCTTTTTATATTGTCAGTTATGATGTACTTGTTCATGTGAGAATTTCTCACATGAATACACTATCAAAATTTAACATTTGGCTTTCTTGCTTTGTAAAAATTAAACTATTTTCTGGCCGTCTGTATATTTATTTCCCACATCTTCCGATTTTGATTGCCAAGTTTTCTTACAAACTACTTGATGAGTGCCCTGTGATCGTTTATATGTTGAATTGTCTATTCATTAGTCCCTTTGTCGGGCAATGGATGACAGTGTTTGTAAGAGTACTTCGCCCGATATGTTATGCTTGTTGACAACCCCGCATCCATCAAAAATTATGAAATAAAGGGGATGGATGTGGCGTTGTTCGACATTCAAGTGAATTCCGCTTAAAC
The DNA here is from genome assembly GCA_002080025.1 of Modiolus philippinarum. NCBI lineage: Eukaryota > Metazoa > Mollusca > Bivalvia > Mytilida > Modiolidae > Modiolus > Modiolus philippinarum. The sequence continues at coordinate 40,676 of MJUU01024359.1, forward strand.
CGGTGCTAGGTGCCGTCTTGAATATTTCCATAACAAGTAAACATGAAATAACATTGTATATCAATGGTAAGACAACTCATTTTAGTCAGCCCAAGAAAGCTTTTGTAGACTGTCTTAAGTTTAAGTCTTAAGTGTATTCTCAAAAATAGAAATTTCTCATGTATTATTTAAACATTATTATTTACTTATAAAATCGAAATTTTTATATGTAATTTTTATAACAATGTACATTTTCTATCATTACAATTTATAATTTTACTTAATCACCTGCTTAAACACAGTTATTAACATAACAGGGATGAAACTTTGTGGGACTATTGTTAATGACAAAGAATGTTTTAACAAAAAAGAATCATGAAATAAATAGTTTTGAATTCAAATATAAAAGTAACGTATTCATGATTTCGTAGGTAATCTTAAAAAAATTATGACACTAAGTAAAATGGTACACAACAAAAATTAAGTCAAATAAAAATAAAAATAAAGCAACACCTGGAAGTAAGAGGTAAAAACGGAATATGTTTATTTTCATCTGCTCTAGAAAGACATCAGTTGTTGGAATGGAAATATGTAGAAACTACATTTACAGTTATTACAGTATTTATTATCAGTGGCCCTATGACTCTGCTGGTGAACTGTTAGTCCCAAAGGGTATACACCAACCACGTATTCAATACTTTGGTGCTGATTCAAAACCATATTTTATTTGGAAATTTTCAAAATCATAGTTTTAGTATTTTGAACCATTGGGCCGATGCCACTGCTGGTGGACCAGAGGTCCCCGAGGGTATTCACCAGCACGATAGTCAGACTTGTCTGACATGAAAATTTTACATTAGAATTTGACTGTTTTTATCAAATTCTAACCCCTTAAAATATCTAGGCTTCATTCCGTGTATGGCACTCGGTAGATACATGTATCCTTGGTACTGGATTTGGCTTCCTATTTCGAATTATTTGGTAATGAGTGTTTCTTTTATTACAACTTTTGGATTATGGCTTTCCAATTATTTGATTTTAATGCTGCTGATGAGAGGTTACTCCTTGAAACACGTGTACAGCACACCGAAATTTACCGTTTTTTTATGCAACTTCGGTATTTTTTGTATTTAGAAAATTCTGTTTAAACTTGAGGAGTATCTTTGTCATATATAGCTCTGTTCTTAGATAATTTTGACTTTCGATTTAGATCTTTTTGGTTATTTGTTCTCTATCAGATTTGACGGATATTTCGATTTATGGCCTTCCTTCCAAAGGCCGAAGTTGCAATATTTAGAAAGTAATATTTACAGTAACTTCGGTATTTTGTTATTTAGTTTCCACACTTCCTATCACATGCTGGTATCCAAATGCCCTGGTTCACCCTTGAGAGGAATGAATAGTTGATTGCCGACAAACTATACTTGCTGTTACTAAACAGCTTACAAATATTAAAATTATATGCCTAGACCACTCGTTAAATTTTATCTTCAATTTTAACTGAAAATAATGAAAAATCCGACTTTTCTATTTCACGTATGCTAGTAAAAAGAAATTGTAAGCACTTTAAACAAATCGGTTAGTATGTCAGCCACTTTTAAGTTTCTTTGTGTCCGGGTTATTATCCTTGTTAAACATATCTTACTCCAGGAAAGGTAACCAAACATTCAACACTTCGCTTTTCGTATAATCAATAAGTCAATACCTTGAAATTTATATTAAATGACGTGTACTTATAAATATAAAGACATTCATATACATGTGGTATTTTGTTATTAATATCTTCAATATTGAGTTATTTATACGGGAAACATATACCAAATCCCTCAAAGACAGTAGTTAGACCCTTGAAATAAGTTATTTGAAGTTCTTTCAAAGATATCCATTCGTTATGGAAAAATGTTAAAGTTTCATTAACTTTGATTAAGTAATCTTTTTTTCACTTAGTTTTCATTGTGTACGACATTTCAATAGCATTTGCTGTTGGAAGAGGGATGATTGGAGCGCCATAAAACCGGTTTAATTCACAATATCATTTAGTTTGCACTTTTTTGTCTTTTTGCCCTTTGGAGTTTGGCTCCTGACAATTATGTTCAATCATTTTGTTATAACTTCAATGTAACACTAACCAAGGATTATAATTGGTTTTGTCTAAGTGTAAGAAAATTACATCAACCAATCCGCTACCAACAGATCTTTAAAAACCATATATGCCTCACTGACCATGTAACGGTTGCCACTAGCACAGCAGGACATACTTACCTTTCTGGAGCACCTTATGTCATTTTCGGTTTTAATGGAAGTGCAAACTTTAAGTGTTTGAGTTCTAAATGTTGCGATTTTATTTCCTTGCCTTATGGCTGTCTCATGTCCTTATTTTGTCTTTGTTTTTTGTGTCCTCGTTTGTGTCATGTTTCTGCACTTTGATTTTTGAAATGAACTTTTTCAATGTTCCTTTGGATGTTCAAGGATGTTTAGGAAACTAAGTTATGATTAAGACGTTCTTACATAAAACTTGAAATGATATAAAAAAAAACATGCTCAAACCAAAGATAAAGTAATCATTGCATCAAAATCATTAAGAAAAGATAGGTTCCCTATAATTGACTAAGCAAATTCAAAGCGTATCTTTTAGTACTGAAGTAATAATTTTGTTATGTTTTTGTCCCTTGTCTTAATGTTATAAGTGCAAGAATGATCATAAATCCTTTCATTATCTTCACATAGGAATCATAAAGTAACGTCAACTTTAAACTTTATTTGCATATGAAATGTTAAGCAGGCAACAAGTAGTTTGTGTTTCAGTCTAAAAATCAATTTTGCAAACATGAGAAAACGCAAGGTCATAGGTCTTTGACAATCCATGCAATGAAACAGAGACATTTAATTTTCTTCTTGTATTCATTAAAAAAAGTAGTTCTTCATGATAACAGATATGGATGTAGCGCTATTCGACATTTAGAAATGGCTAGGGTGCGAAAGGTTCCATGTGTATATTTGCAGTTTTGAATATTAATTGCTCACGGACCATAAACCATTGGAATGTTTCTACTTACCAAAGTCAAAAGTTTGTTATATACTGAGTATGAAATAAATTGCCGATTCGCTCTTATTCCTCGTAGTTAATGATGCTACAGGAAAGGTTATTGATGCAGATAGTAATGTAAGGTTTGTCGCCCAACAAGCCACACCGGTAACTATGACCACACGCGAAGTCGAAAGAGCATCTGAGAATGACGCAGAACTTTCTGCAAAAGGAGGTTATTTGGTTCAATAATAGTGTCACCGTATCGAGTTAAAGTAATATTTGCTGATTGGAGGTGAATCATGTTCAATTGGAAAGTTAGTTTTGCATGGAACGCGGATAGTAATTCCAAAATAATTGTGCGAGCAAATTCTTGAAATTGCGCATGAGTGACTTCCTGGCATTGTGGTCATGGAAACAAGATTGCATACTTATCTCTGATGACCAGGTATCGATAGATGTGTTACAAATTTTGTAAGAACTTGTTATGAATGTCAACTTGTTGGCCAGCCAACTAAACCTTAGCCAATAAAATCGAGCTACCTTCGTCACATTGGCAACGTGTCTGCAGATTCAATACTTCCGTTACCTATCAATGATTATATTTTCTAATGGATGTATTTTGAGATCGTGATTACGAAGATTTTCTCGCCTACGGGACCGAGATATCTCGTAATTTTGGGGATGTGAGATATCTCTATCTTACCCCTTTGCGGGGGGCTGTCTCACTTCAATCATAAGCACGTGCGAAAAACCCAAGATGTCTGCCATCGCTTCGAATGTTCATGCGATTTATCCAGTATAGTTTGTTGTCTGATTTAATAAATCTTACTGTTTATATGAAAAATGAATCTGTTCTTTTGAACTAGCAATTTATCAAGAACAGCGAGATATGCGATTTATATTTGAACAGAGATTTAAAATTGCGCGCCAATTGTTGAAAAACGAAGTTACTATCCAGCTTCAGTAGACGTATTTCAATTGTGACGTCATATTTTTCCCGGGAAAGTTTTTGATATTTCTTTGTGAAATTCAAAGCAGATCATGGTTATGCGAGTAATTTTAGAGTGTTAAGGCGAGAAAAAGTATCAAACCCTCTTAAAAAGGCAAGATAGGCCGATCTCAACCCTCAGGCTAAGATATCTTTTGTCCAACCCTCGACAAGCCTCGGGATGGACATGATATCTTAGCCTTCGGGTCTTCGGGTTTGAGATCAGCCTATCTCACCTTTTCCCTTGGGATAGATACTATATATCTCAACGGAGCAAATTTATATCAAAAATTTTGCTCGATGCATAGATTGGCATTTTCAATCCATAGCGACAACGGTCCGCAATTTACAAGCCAACATTTTAAAAGTTTCATTTCGGAAAGGGTATTTTTCATCATAAGACCAATCCTTTAAATATAGCCTAAAGCGAACGGAGAAGTCGAGAGACAAACCAATCGATAATGCCAGTATAAAAATTGCGCAAGCCGGATGTCGAGATTGGAAAATGGAGCTTTACAAATTTTGGATACTGTACAGAAATACACCACATTCTGTAACTGGAGCGTGTCCGTCACAATTGCTTTACGGTTAGAAACTTCGAACGAAGTTCCCCGAACTGGTTGACTACAATGTGGATGATTGTGAAGTACGCGATCGCGATGCTGAAGGAAAAGCAAAAGGTAAAATGTATTCAGACAAGCATCGTGGTGCATCCGAATCAGAAATCCATGTTTGTGACAAGGTCTTACTTAAATAAAATCGTAAAGCATAAGTTTTCAACTCTTTGCAATGCATCTCCTTTTAAAGTTGTTGCGAAAAATTGACATAGTGTTCTTGTAGAATAACATCAAGGTGTACAATACAAACTCCATGTCACACATTTGAAGAAATTTGATGAGAAGGAAAGCCGAGACGAAAATGAGAGAGAGGAAAATGTTTTTAAAGACGGCAAATTTGAAACTTCAGAATAAAGAGAGGCTGGTGTTGATGTTGAGATAAAATCTAGACCTGTTATAAATACGAAATTGCCATCCAAGTTTGAGGGATTCCCTATATATTGATTAAGAAATGTATTATTGTACTTTTAATTTTTTCATTTAGACATTAATTGAAGTGCAATCAGGGAGATAAATTGTTTTTTTTAGAAGTTTGTTTTTTTTATTTATTCTGCTGTTTTAGAGAAAAAAAATTAACTAGTCAGAATTCCAAATATTGTCTTAGAAGTTGCTTATCATCCAAAAAGGGGAGGGCTGAAATGTTGCAAATGTTGCATGTTAGATGTTTTAGGTATTTAGTTATATTTTATTGTAGTTGTCTCCCTTATATTCTCACATGATTTTTTTATTCCGGTAAATTAAATGTCTTCAACGACGACGTCTTGTTTTATGCCAGTCCTGGTTTAATCCGTTGATATGATTGAACATATGCTACATTTAGTACAAAAGTTTGAAAATAAATGAAAAATAAGTGAATAATATTTGCTAATCATTCAAAATATTTTATCAAAGGGTGAAAATTCCTTACTAAAAAATATAGAATAGTCAAAATTTGCTCATTCCGTTACGAAAATAAGGTAGTTGATCCAAAAAACTTTTTTTTTAAAATTGCAGTTCAAAATTACTTTCATTTAGTTGTTTCAACTGGAAAAACTAACAAATTCTTAATGCTTCATTTGTAACAAAATGTACGTGACATATCTACATGTATTTATGTTTTTAGATTGTTCTATATCAAATCAATAAATTTAAAAAGTGTGGAAAAAATCTTATCTCTGCTTATAGAAAAATATGCCATTAAATTGTGGTATAGGTATATTTTCCATATAATTCTATTGTAAATATAGAGAAAAAGCCAAATTTGGCCATTCTTTAGAACACTGTATCTTTTTTGACATATCTGTGACACCAATCCTTTTAGCATATTTTTATTGCTAAAAGTTTCCTTGTACAAATTAAAAAAAATGTATTAATGTCAGGAACCATGACACCCCAAATTACCAAAAATAAAACGAAATCGATTAAAAACCGGACTAATTCTAGATGAACAGTAAGCATCAACAAAAAATGTGATATCTTATCTTCAAACCTTCTACAACAGGCCAATAAGTGTTTAAAATTAAACAAATGAAATGGAGCTACCAATTAAACGGAACAAGAAAAGTGTACTCGGATTGTTAACTGTAGTTGCAAATTTCAAATAGTTTTTCTGAATTGAAAACGTTTTTTCTTAACGTATTTCATTCTAGTATAAAATTATGTAAAGATAACGCTTTGTTTTATAAAGTTAATAATAAGTGCATTTACTCCATATCCTTTCGTAAAATATTTAATACAGGAGTTTGTCTTTTATTGCAGTGTGGAGTTGGTAAAACAATTCCCCGTGGTAGAGATGTATGCTCTTTATTTTTCTTAGATATGGTGTACTTGTACATGAGATAATATCTCATGTGTACACTTTGTTCAAATACTTTTATCTAAATTTATGTAAATTCTAAAACCTAAGAATAAACTCCCTTCATCGTAGTTTTGTCCTTAGCTATATTTGATATTACTGATTATTCGAATTTCGTTTGGTTTCATGCATTTTAAACATTTTTTGAAATTATGGATTTCCTTTGTTTGGGTTCAAGTGCTGCTGATGAGGAATTAATTTCCGAAATGGCCATATAGCTCATTAAAATTATTGCAGTTTGAGTTAACATATGCTTTAGTGTCTCATGTTCATTTACTCCATATCTTTTCGTAAAATATGAAATATAAATCAGAGTTAACGTGGCCTAAAAGTGTTATCTTCAAAATTTATATACTTATTTTATAAGAATTGTTTTATTAGTGTACAAATTACACTCTCGTTCTTCACTTATTCAGAACAAAAGTATTAAGATTCTGAAAGCACCGTCGGTCTTTTTTAGATACCGTTATGAGTATTTTATTTCTTTTGTTATTCGACACACTTTAATGCTGGTTAATGCCTTTGACAATTTTATGTATATTAGTTTTCCTTTCAATCTGTTAATGTCAAAGAACTTTAGCTGATGATTTTTTTTTCTCTTCTCTATACGAAAATGTTCAGCTGCTTGAATATTTCTTTCCGGCACTTGCCCAAGTTTAAAACAAAACAGAAAATTTTTATACATTCAAATTACATTTCAAATTTGTTCATTTATTATTTAATAAAGCATTTAATATTTTTTTCTACTTTTCTAATTATGAGATAAAAACAAATCAAGTATTTCGTTTATTGTGTTTTAGAGAAACTCGTGTATGAGTTTATAGTGAAAACTGCATGTGGTGTCAGTAGTTGCTATGTGTTTGTGTCGTTTGTTCCAGTCTGATATTGTTCTGTTCAAAGGATTTAAAATGCTTTCGTTACATTGTAGTGGTCGAAAGGTAAGTGAATGGGTTGCCCGAGTTAATGACTGATATGTAATTAAGATATCTTTGTAAGGTATAGTAATTTTATTGTTTATGATTCTATAAAGCACAATACACTTGCTTTTAATGTGGACATCTGTTTGTTTCAGGAATTGGCATGAAATCTTTAACCATGAATTATTTACCTCAAATTCATTACTTTATCCAGAATTATTTGAATTGCATATTTAGTCATATGTGTTTACCTAATATTGAATTTCATTTATATATTTTTCTAATTATTTCATGCAGTGTAAGTTGAGCTTCATATAGAAGAATTGACACTTTCCTACGATCGAATTCTTGTAACAATTAAAATGTGAGAAGTCTCATAAGACCATTGGGGGCACTAGTGTTTTCTTACGTTTCGTTGTTGGAAAATGTATTTAAAGTGACAAAAGATCAATAACGTTAGGGCGTGTAATTTATTTTACATAAGCTGATCGATGCTCGTATAATATAAGGAAATATATAACTGACACTGACTAAAATATGGAGAATATTTTTCTGCATCTAGAATACACAACAGGTGAATTAACCAAGAAAAAAAAAGAAAAGGAAAGCCCATATAAGAACTTTTGACAATTTCCACATTATTTTGAAATAAAAATGGATTTTGTTACTTGTAAATTAAAAAGAGTGTAAGATTCCATAAGTGTTCAGTCATCTTGGTCACTCTTTTCGCACGACGCATGTTTTTTAATCACTGTTAATATACTTTAAAAATATTGCCAAGTCAGTTTACCTATACACATATATACAACCTAAAATGAGAGGCCAAAATCGGTAACCGTAATTAGTTTCTTAGCAAAATTTCTTTTCGTGTTAAAGGCTAAACTACCGTAACGAATAAGTATATAGATAACTAGTCCCATATAAAGCGTGTAAGTTTGACCTACTGATACGTTGATCTCTGTGAGTACATAGGCAGTGGTCTAAAAATAAAACATAGCCACATCCATTTGCCCACGAAATGAATATAATCGAATATTTAAAATGAGTTTTGATGGAAAGCGGTGCTTTCCATTCTTAGTATCTTCTTGACAATATTAAATGGTTTTGACAAAGTCAATGTCATTTTCCACTTTTCTTAACAACGTTCCACTTGAATGTGAGCCCTATACAAATATCACCTGAATTCTTTGTGTAATTACGAGTATATAGAGAGGCAAAACTCTTGTGAATTCAGTCTGGATAAGACTATCGCGGTTACTTCCCATTTTTAACTGGAGAAAAGAGTAGCAAAAAGACAGAGGGCAAGCATTTAAGAAAGGCAAAACAGGTAAAAAATTCCGAACGAAGGACAAATGAATGAACATTTCTGAAAGCAGAAAAAAGGTAAAGTGTACGTGGGGTCGTTTATGTACAGATGTGTCCCTGGAATTGGCTTCTTTTTTGCGTAGATGATGCAAACAATAAAAAAAAACTATGTATCATCAGATGATGTGTCATCAATATGTTCTTGCAGTGAAATTATACTTATAAATTTGAAAATTTTCTATCTGAATGGTTCAATAGTTCCTTAAGACTTTTAAATGAATGGTGGAGTCTTATCAAAATGCGAGCGGGCGGTCTGTACCTTATTCTACCTGAAGTGCCCCTCCCCTCTTAGATTAAGTTTTAGGTTCTATCGAGATATGAACTCGGATCGCTGGATTTAGAGTCCAGAGTGCTAACTATTACACCATAGAACCGGTTATAAGTAGTGATCTTAATTAAACTACTTAAGCATAGTTCTATTTTTTAAGATCCAGTAAGGATAATCCGGCTAGTCTCATATTTTCTAAACTAGATTTCTGGATTTAATAACCTTTTTCACGTTTTTAAGATTGTTCAATGCCAGACGTTTGTAGGAATTTAGAATCTTAATGATAAATGCAGCAATAAACGCTTGAAAATTTGAGCTGACAAAATTCTGGCAACTATTTAACTTTCCTTCAGAATACCAAAATATATATTTTGGAATAATTTAAATAAACATATAAGCTGATATATATTTCCGAAAGATTTCTGCATGCACAGAGACGACCAGAAATAACCTACAGCTTAAATATTTTGCCAAAACTATAAATAAGTATTAGGGATTTCAGTTATAAGTTTGACAATAATCTACATTTTTCTCTGTTTTGATGCATTGAAATAAAGAAACCGTTTCAAATGCGAGGAATATCATATATGCAATATGTAGTCCTACGTAGGTAATTGGTTTAAAAGAAAAACAATTCCACTAGCAGAAAAGATATAGGTTCTACCGAGATTTGAACTCGGATCGCTGGATTCAAAGTCGAGAGTGCTTTTTCTTTATCTTTATTATGAAAAGATGAATTAAAAAGTTTTAGGTTCTACCGAAATTTGAACTCGGATCGCTGGATTCAGAGTCCAGAATGCTAACTATTACACCATAGAACCGGTTATAAGTAGTGATCTTAATTAAACTACTTAAGCATAGTTCTATTTTTTAAGATCCAGTAAGGATAATCCGGCTAGTCTCGTATTTTCTAAACTAGAATTCTGGATTTAATAACCATTTTCACGTTTTTAAGATTGTTCAGTGCCAGACGTTTGTAGAATTTAGAATCATAATGATAAATGCAGCTATAAACGCTTGAAAAGTTGAGCTGACAAAATTCTGGCAACTATTCAACTTTCCTTCAGAATACCAAAATATATATTTTGGAATGATTTAAATAAACATATAAGCTGATATGTATTTTGGAAAGATTTCTGCATGTACAGAGACAATCAGAAATAACCTACAGCTTTAATATTTTGCCAAAACTATAAATAAGTATTAGGGATTTCAGTGATAAGTTTGACAATAATCTTCATTTTTCTCTGTTTTGATGCATTGAAATAAAGAAACCGTTTCAACTGCGAGGAATATCATATAACAACAACAACAACAAACATTTTATTGTCAATCACGACGCCCACGAATGAGCTGCAAAATCACAATTAATTTAAATACAATGATTACAATGATTGGTATGATTTCAGTACTTATGATATATTTACAATAATATATAATGTCATATTATATAATATAAAGAGGAACAGGTATATATGGTGAGTGGATACAACAAATCCAATCTAGTTGATGGATTATAAACTAATATTCCAGGCAAAGCTTCTGCATGACATGCAACACCCTGGAAAACCTACATTTGTATATATTATATATATATATATATATA
>MJUU01024359.1:51994-72734 GCA_002080025.1 Modiolus philippinarum
TATTCAAGCTGGACTTAATTTTTTGCATCCAGAACCGCTCTTTTGCTTGTCGCTTTGTCTCATTCCAAGATTTATTTTGGTCAATTGCGACAACTTGCATGTCTGTCCAGCTATGTCCTATGCTGTTGAAATGGACAGCCGCTGCCTGTGTTAATTCCTTTTTCTTTATGTGATTACGATGTAAATTAATACGGAGATTTAGTGAATTTTTTGTTTCACCAATATATTGCTGTTGACATACCGCACACGTAATCATATATATCACATTTTCGGATTTACAGGACAAATTGCCGAAAATTTTGAATTTCTCGCCAGTTGCTGTGCTCTCAAATGTCGATGTTGTTAGACTGTATTTGCACAAAAGACACCGTTTGTCTGGACAGGTCTTAAATTGTCCTATTACAGGTGATTTTAGTTTAGCCTTAACGAGCATGTCCTTCAAGTTCTTGGGCCTGCGAAAAGATATAAGTGGTGGTTCTGGGAAAAGGGCTTTCATTTTAGGTGACTCCTGCCATATGCAATATGTAGTCCTACGTAGGTAATTGGTTTAAAAGAAAAACGATCCACAAGCAAAAAAGATATAGGTTCTACCGAGATTTGAACTCGGATCGCTGGATTCAAAGGCCAGAGTGCTTTTTTTTTATAAAAATTTATTGACAAAATAGCATAAAAAGGATAATCAGGCTAATCCCCTGAAATATCCGCAACAGTAACATCACAGTATAAATATGTTCAAGAGGTAAATATACATGGAGATATATAATACATTTAGTCAAATGTTAATAAAGCTTCATCATTTTGAATTGATAATACAGGATTATTTTTCAAATAGTATTTTTCAAACAAAGGCAATGTATTGTTAAATTTGTAATATTGATACGCATATTTTACATTTCTACTAAGAAAAGTTTTGAAATATTCAGTAATGTTTAATATTTTATTTTGTTTGACAGCTATGTTTCTCCTTTTTACTACACAATACCGTCTAATAGCTAAAACATTATTAATGAAAAAATAATTTACATCTTTTCTATATTGCAAAAGTCCAAACAAGCATAAAATTTCATAGTTCAGTATATTAACACTTTGTGATGAACTTTGAATAAGAATATTACTTAAAAAATCTTTAATAAAATCATTAAAATCTACAAGATCTTGACAGTCAAAAATCAGATGATATATGTTTTCTGTTTCTGTCATGCATATAGGACACAAATCATCAGTAGTAATATTACACTTAAAAAGTTTTTCTTTCGAAAAGATAATATTATTAAAAACTTTATATGCAATTTCTCTTACATCGCTCTGCAAAAAAGGCAACTTCAAAATTCTATAAATTTTGTCATATTCAAGTGCTGGATATCTTTCTAACCATTTATCCAGAGATTTTGGTTGACAATCATTCGAAAGAATACTTATAAGTAATTTATAAAAAGAACTAGTTTGCGTTGGTAAATTTGATATTTTACCATCAGTTTTATAAATGACACTTAAAAATGTTACACATCTGCTTTTGTTTTCATTACTTTGTACAAGTTGCTTCCACTCTTCTGGTAAAGATTCAAATAAAATGTCAATAAAATATTTAATTCTGTCTGGAGACATATCAGGAAATTTTTCATTTACAATATCAATAATGTAACTTGGTTTTAAAAAACCCTTTATGCATTCAAATGCTATATCTTTGATCTTACTGATTCCTGCTTCAGTAAATGATTTAAAATATAAAATTTTCTCATTACACAAAATTTGAGTATTAAAAAATAAAGGTATTTGGAAAACATTTTCAGAGTCTACTTCAATTTCTACATTGTCTCTTATAATATTCCAAGCTTTCAACATTGTTTGGTAAAAAATAGGGATTCCTTGAAGATATTTACTAGGAATGTCACAAAATAAAATTTCAATTCCAAGATTCATGTTTTGAACTTTTGAAAAGAAATACAAGCAAGTATTTTTCCAAATAGCAGTATAATCTTTATGTAAAAGTCTAGCTAAAAATTCTAACCTAAAAGCAAACATTTTTTGTTCTATATCTGCAAAATTTAAACCACCCTTTTGTGTTTTATTTATGATCATTATATAATTAACAAGTGGAGGTTTATTGCTCCATAGAAATTCTAAGCATTATTTCTTAATAATTTGACAATATTTATCTGGTATATCTGTTATCATTAATGTATACCACAATTTGCTCATAAGTAGTGAGTTTATGACACACACTTTTCCATGTAAAGTTAAGTATCTTTTTTCCAGAAAATTAAAATTCGAGAAATTTTTTCAACTTTGCTTTCCCAATTAAGCTTTTCACATAACATTTTGTTTTTCCCCAATCCAAATCCCCAACAATTGAAGGACCTCTTTACATTCTATTATTCCTAGATTATTCAAATCACTATTTTCAATTTTACTCTTGCCTAATGCCATAATTTCAGACTTATTTCTATTAAGTTTTGCTCCAGACGGAGTACCATACTTTTCTAAAACATTAAAAGTTTCATTAACAGACATCATATCTGAAAGTATCAAAGTATTATCATCTGCATGTGAAAATATCTTGGATTCTTCATTAGTACAAGATATGTGTATACCTTTAATATTGACATTTTGCTTCATAGCGTTACTAAGTGGTTCAGAAGCTAATACATACAAAAGAGCAGAAATTGAACAACCTTGCTTTACAGAATTATTAATACTAAAATACTGTGTCAAAAATCCGTTATACTTTACACAACTGAAAATATTAGAATAAAATATTCTTATCCAATTACAAAAATTCTTACCAAAGCCAAATTGTTTTAAAACAGCAAATAAGTATTCATGCACAACCCTGTCAAATGCCTTCTCTTGGTCTAACTTCAAAAGAAAACCATCTTGTTCATCAGTTTCAACGATTTCGATTAAGTCTTGAACAGTTCTAGTTGTATCTGATATATCCTTACCATCTATGCAGCAACTTTGAAGTGGTGATATTATTTTGGAAGCACTAGCTTTAATCTATTTGACATTACCCTGGCCAATATTTTATAATCAACATTTAAAAGACTGAGAGGCCTGTAATTTTTTAAATCATTTTTTTGCTCCTTTATTCTTATATGTCAAACATATCATGCTGTATTTCATTGATTTGGACAATTCTTTATTGTCTTCTATTTTCTTGAAAATATAATGTAAAACATTCTTAATGTCATTTGAAAAATAGATATAAAATTCGACAGTTAAGCCGTCAGGTCCAGGATTTCCCTTTGGACATACCATTCAAAGATTTTAAAATTTCCTCAACAGTTATTTCTTGGTCACACATTTCAATATCATTATCATCAACAGTTGTATTTACATATTGTTACATATGCAGTATTGCTGCTTTTTCAGTAGGGACACAAGAATATAAATTTTTATAAAAATCACGTACAACATCTAAAATTTCATCTGTTTCTCTTACAACTGTACCTTGTGGATTTTTAATTTCACTAATTAATTGATTAGATTGTCTTTGCTTTTCTAATTGTAAAAAGTAGGCAGTATTTCTGTCACTTTGTAATGCCCAAATAGATTTTGATCTCAAAATAGCACCATCACATTTATATTTTTCAATTTCTTCTAATTCTGTTTTCAGTTCATAAAACTCATTAGCATCTATTGTAAAGCCATTAGTAGATTTAACTGATAATTCTTGCATTTTATTTTGTATTTTGTAAAACTCTTTATTTTTTTCTCTTTGCTTCTCTTTTCCATAAAATTGACAAATTCTTTTAATCATATATTTGAGATTATCCCACCAAATAAGCGGATGACTATTATAAAAATCATTACCTATTTGGTCTTCAAATACTTTCTTTATCTCATTTACAAATATTGGGTCTTTCAAAAAAGAATCGTTAAAAATCCATACGCCTGGTCCCTTTTCAACATCTGTAAAATCTATTTTCAAATTAACAAAATTATGATCACTGAATGATGTTTCACTATAATAAACATTTTTAATAAATGGCTTTAAAGGGCCTGACACTAAGAAATAATCTATCCTGCTTTGTGTTAAATAGTTTTCTACTAATTGTTTTCTGGAATACATTCTATTATTTAAATTTCTATTTCTCCATATATCATATAAATTTTTTCCTGTAACAATGTTAGATAAAGCTACAACACTTTTATCGTTTGTATGTTTTGTTTTTCCGGCTATATCTATTGGTGACAAAGTAGCGTTAAAATCTCCAGCAACTATTATGAATTCGCTATCTACTATTTTATTATTCATTTCATTGAAAAAAATTCATTTTTCATTTACATCATTTGGTGCATATATGTTATAAATTTCCACATATTTCTCTCCTATTTTACCTTTAATGTTTATAAATCTACCATTTTCTCCCTTTACCATATAAAACATATCTTTGTACCTATTACTTACTAAAATTGCAACGCCCTGTCTCTTATTCATACCGTTGCTGTAAAATATATCACCATTCCATAAAGTTTTATCTTTTTTAACTTTTTCAATAAAATATTCGTCCCAAAACGTTTCTTGTAGACAAACAATATCACAGTATCTATCATTACATAATGTAAAAATACAATTCAACTTCTTTATGTCACTTAACCCATTACAGTTTAAACTAATGACATTTAATACAGCCATTATAGCTAAACAAATAAAAATATGGTATAGCATTATGGTATACATTTTCGAACTTGTAATTTTTTTGATTCATGAACTAACATTGCTCTCTTATAATTTGGGATAGGCTTTTTACTTTTCCTTCTCGAAATTGTTTTAAAACCACTACTTTTGTCTAGATTTTCAGGAATGACACCGTCCTGCGACAGAATTTCAGCACAAGACAAGTCACTCAGATTAATGTCATCCAATGACCCAAAAGTACCTGTATCTGCAGTATTTTCATCTCCACCCTGGCTGCAATTTTGTTCCAAAGAGGAGATGTCACTTTTGCTCGGGTTAGTATTATCAGTACCCTCATTATTACAATTATCTATAACAGTACTAATTTTATTACATGTGTCTTGATATTGAACGCTATTAATGTCATCTTTATCTTTTTGTTCAATTTTATCTTCATTCAAGTCCATTGTGTCATCATTTTCTTCTTTGTTAGTTGCAATATCATCAAGTTCATTAATCTTCTCGGAACTTATTTTCGCATCACATTCATCATACGTTTCAACTTCACCAACCTTTGTATCACAATTCGAATGATTATTTTCAACTTCATCGTCCATTTCCTCCTCTATTATATCATCATCATCATCATTAGTATCATCGACGTTATCTTCGTTTACTTCAGCATCATGACTTCTATCCTCATCTACCTTGCTTTCCTTTTCAGAAGATTTTTCTTCAGGAGAATCGATATTTTCAACTTGTATTTCAGTATTTGCGTCAGTGTCATGAACATCTGCTGAAACAGTCTGAGTTCTTCAAAAAAATTGTGTGCGTTTTCTTTCAGGGCCAAAGCCATCTCCAAAATATCTTTTCATTCTACATGTACAGTTCGTCTTCAAATATCCACATCCCTGACATCTATATAAAGGACAATGTCTCCCAATATGGCCTTGTTCATTACACTTAAAACCGGCAAATTCAGGACAGTTTTTATAGATGTGATCTGGGCTATAACAACCCGAACAGACTTTAATCTGGTCATTATGCATCACGCGATAGTACGCGGTCTCTTTAGCGTCAACACTAAATTTCATTGAATAAGGAATCGACGCAAGAGTTGGTGGCAAATGTCCCTTAAAAATTCTAGTTCCATCATACACTGATGTTCTACTCGACATTCTTCGTTTCCTTTTATGTCTGATATTACCTCTACTCCTATTTTTCTAAAACGGTCTTTAATCTCATCATCAAATACATACATGCTCAAATTAATGATCGATACCAGTTTGATTCTAGACGATAGTTCTTTTATTCCTATATTCTGTCCTTTGATCGTGAAATTTTCACAAATATTTCCAGCATTTTTTCTCTCCTTAAGTATGACTTCATATCCTGTACCTGTTTTCGGGACTCATGCTAAGACTGCCCCTGTACCGCACTTTTTCTCAATTTCGTCTATTATATCTTCAGGTGAAACACTATCGTTCTTTACACTGACTATAACTGTCTGGTTTTTTGTAAAGACGTCATCAAATTTATACGGTTTCCTCATGGTACGTTACTGTTCATGAATTTAAAAATCACTTGTTGGTTTTTAGTGATACAATATATGACCAAACGTGTGCACCGCAAAAGTCTCCCCCGTTTTCCTGACGCAAACCAGGAATAGGGGTAAACGGCAACTTATATGTATGAACAGATGTATTAGTTGTCACATTCAAAACGTATATATAATGTTTATAACAATATCTTGTTGATATATGCACTGGAACTCACCAAAATAAACAAAAGTTGGGGTCGTTCTACGAACTACATCCTGACCTCAGGTCTATCCAAGAACCAAAAACCTTGACAATTTTAATTGGTTTTGACAAAGTCAATGTCATTTTCCACTTTTCTTAACAACGTTCCCCTTGAATGATAGCCCTATTCAAATATCACTTGAGTTTTTTTGTGTAATTACGAGTATATAGAGAGGCAAAACTCTTGTGAATTCAGTCTGGATAAGACTATCGCAGTTACTTCCCATTTTTAACTGACGAAAAGAGTAGCAAAAAGACAGAGGGCAAGCATTTAAGAAAGGCAAAACAGGTAAAAAATTCCAAACGAAGGAAACATGAATGAACATTTCTGAAAGTAGAAAAAAGGTAAAGTGTACGTGGAGTCGTTTATCTACAGATGTTTCCCTGGAATTGGCTTGTTTTTTGCGTAGATGATGCAAACAATAAAAAAAAAACAATGTATCATCAGATGATGTGTCAATATGTTCTTGCAGTGAAATTATACTTATAAATTTAAAAATTTTCTATCTGAATGGTTCAATAGTTCCTTAAGACTTTTAAATGAATGGTGGAGTCTTATCAAAATTCGAGCGGGCGGTCTTTACCTTATTCTACCTGAAGTGCCCCTCCCCTCTAAGATTAAGTTTTAGGTTCTATCGAGATATGAACTCGGATCGCTGGATTCAGAATCCAGAGTGCTAACCATTACACCATAGAACCGGTTATAAGTAGTGATCTTAATTAAACTACTTAAGCATAGTTCTATTTTTTTAAGATCCAGTAAGGATAATCCGGCTAGTCTCATATTTTCTAAACTAGATTTCTGGATTTGATAACCATTTTCACGTTTTTAAGATTGTTCAATGCAAGACGTTTGTAGGAATTTAGAATCATAATGATAAATGCAGCAATAAACGCTTAAAAATTTGAGCTGACAAAATTCTGGCAACTATTCAACTTTCCTTCAGAATACAAAAATATATATTTTGGAATGATTGAAATAAACATATAAGCTGATATATATTTTGGAAAGATTTCTGCATCTGCAGAGATGACCAGAAATAACCTACAGCTTTAATATTTTGCCAAAACTATAGATAAGTATTAGGGATTTCAGTGATAAGTTTGACAATAATCTACATTTTTCTCTGTTTTGATGCATTGAAATAAAGAAACCGTTTCAACTGCGAGGAATATCATATATGCAATATGTAGTCCTACGTAGGTAATTGGTTTAAAAGCAAAACAATTCAACAAGAAAAAAAGATATAGGTTCTACCGAGATTTGAACTCGAATCGCTGGATTCAAAGTCGAGAGTGCTTTTTCTTTATCTTTATTATGAAAAGATGAATTAAAAAGTTTTAGGTTCTACCGAGATTTGAACTCAGATCGCTGGATTCAGAGTCCAGAGTGCTAACCATTTCACCATAGAACCGGTTATAAGTAGTGATCTTAATTAAACTACTTAAACATAGTTCTATTTTTTATGATCCAGTAAGGATAATCCGGCTAGTCTCATATTTTCAAAACTAGATTTGGGTTCTAGTGCTGCTGATGAGGAATAAATTTCCGAAATGGCCATACAGCTCATCAAAATTATTGCAGTTTGAGTGAACATATGTGTTATGGTCTCATGTTCATTTACTCCATATCTTTTCGAAAAATATTCTGGATTTAATAACCATTTTCACGTTTTTAAGATTGTTCAATGCCAGACGTTTGTAGAAATTTAGAACCATAATGATAAATGCAGCAATAAACGCTTAAAAATTTGAGCTGACAAAATTCTGGCAACTATTCAACTTTCCTTCTGAATACCAAAATATATATTTTGGAATGATTTAAATAAACATAAAAGTTGATATATATTTCGGAAAGATTTCTGCATGTACAGAGACAATCAGAAATAACCTACAGCTTTAATATTTTGCCAAAACTATAAATAAGTATTAGGGATTTCAGTGATAAGTTTGACAATAATCTACATTTTCTCTGTTTTGATGCATTGAAATAAAGAAACCGTTTCAACTGCGAGGAATATCATATATGCAATATGTAGTCCTACGTAGGTAATTGGTTTAAAAGAAAAACAATTCCACAAGCAAAAAGATATAGGTTCTACCGAGATTTGAACTCGGACTGCTGGATTCAAAGTCCAGAGTGCTAACCATTAAACCATAGAACCGTATGACTAAGTATATTTTATTTTCATTTATATGCCTAAAATATATTGCACACAGATACAAACCAACAGTGCAGTTGCATTTTAAGGGATACATTTCGTTTTTTAGATATAATGCGAAAGACAGGGTAATAAACTTAGTAAATATTCTTCTGTACAGTGGTATAAAGTATATAAGGTAGTTTAAAAATTCCATGTTGACAAGAAAATTGCATACGCTAGATTTACAATAAATGTTAAAGCTACATTATTGAAATGGTTATCTGAACGAATGCACGATTGAACTTAAAATAACTGAAATTTCGAAGGAATATTATTGGACGTTGCAAAAATATATGAAAAGATGAATTAAAAAGTTTTAGGTTCTACCGAGATTTGAACTCGGATCGCTGGAATCAGAGTCCAGAGTGCTTTTTTTTCTTTTGATAAAAATTTATTGACAAAATAGCATAAAAAGGAAAATCAGGAGAACCTCCTGAAATACCCACAACAGTTACAGCACTGTATAAATATGTTCAAGAGGTAAATATACATAAGGATATATAATACATTTAGTCAAATGTTAATAAAGCTTCATCATTTTGAATTGATAATACAGGATTATTTTTCAAATTGTATTTTTCAAACAAAGGCAATGTATTGTTAAATTTGTAATATTGATACGCATATTTTACATTTCTACTAAGAAAAGTTTTGAAATATTCAGTTATGTTTAATATTTTATTTTGTTTAACAGCTATGTTTCTCATTTTTACTACATAATACCGTCTAATAGCTAAAACATTATTAATGAAAAACTAATTTACATCTTTTATATATTGCAAAAGTCCAAACAAACATAAAATTTCATAGTTCAGTATATTAACACTTTGTGATGAACTTTGAATAAGAATATTACTTAAAAAATCTTTAATAAAATCATTAAAATCTACAAGATCTTGACATTCAAAAATCAGATGATATATGTTTTCTGTTTCTGTCATGCAAATAGGACACAAATCATCAGTTACACATTTGCTTTTGTTTTCATTACTTTGTACGAGCTGCTTCCACTCTTCTAGTAAAGATTCAAATAAAATGTCAATAAAATGTCTAATTCTGTCTGAAGACATATCAGGGAATTTTTCGTTTACAATATCAATAATGTAACTTGGTTTTAAAAAAACCCTTTATGCATTCAAATGCTATATCTTTGATCTTACTGACTCTTGCTTCAGTAAATGATTTAAAATATAAAATTTTCTCATTACACAAATATTGAGTATTAAAAAATAACGGTATTTGGAAAACATTTTCAGAGTCTACTTCAATTTCTACATTGTCTCTTATAATATTCCAAGCTTTCAACATTGTTTGGGAAAAAATAGGGATTCCTTGAAGATATTTACTAGGAATGTTACAAAATAAAATTTCAATTCCAAGATTCATGTTTTGAACTTTTGAAAAGAAATACAAGCAAGTATTTTTCCAAATAGCAGTATAATCTTTATCTAAAAGTCTAACTAGAAATTTTAACCTAAAAGCAAACATTTTTTGTTCTATATCTGCAAAATTTAAACCTCCCTTTTGTGTTTTATTTATGATCATTTTATAATTAACAAGTGGAGGTTTATTGTTCCGTAGAAATTCTAAGCATTTTTTCTTAATAATTTTAAATTATTTATCTGGTATATCTGTTACCATTAATGTGTACCACAATTTGCTCATAAGAAGTGAGTTTATGACACACACTTTTCCATGTAAAGATAAGTATCTTATTTTCCAGAATATTAAAATTCGAGAAATTTTTTCAACATTGCTTTCCCAATTTAGCTTTTCACATAACATTTTGTTTTTCCCAATCCAAATCCCCAACAGTTGAAGGACCTCTTTACATTGTATTATTCCTAGATTATTCAAATCACTATTTTCAATTTTACTCTTGCCTAATGCCATAATTTCAGACTTATTTCTATTAAGTTTTGCTCCAGACGCAGTACCATACTTTTCTAAAACACTAAAAGTTTCATTAACAGACATCATATCTGAAAGTATTAAGGTATTATCATCTGCATGTGAAAATATCTTGGATTCTTCATTAGTACAAGATATTTGTATACCTCTAATATTGATATTTTGCTTAATAGCATTACTAAGAGGTTCAGAAGCTAATACATACAAAAGAGCAGAAATCGGACAACCTTGCTTTACAGAATTCTTTATACTAAAATACTGTGTCAAAAATCCGTTACACTTTACACAACTGAAAATATTAGAATAAAATATTCTTATCTTATCGTACCAAAACCAAATTGTTTAAAAACAGCAAACAAGTTTTCATGCACAACCCTGTCAAATGCCTTCTCTTGGTCCAACTTCAAAAGAAAACCTTCTAGTTCATCAATTTCAACGATTTCGATTAAGTCTTGAACAGTTCTAGTTGTATCTGATATATCCTTACCAACTATGCAGCAACTTTGAGTTGGTGATATTATTTTTGGAAGCACTAGCTTTAATCTATTTGACATTACCCTGGCCAATATTTTATAATCAACATTTAAAAGACTGAGAGGCCTGTAATTTTTTAAATCATTTTTTGCTCCTTTATTCTTGTATATCAAACTTATCATACTGTATTTCATTGATTTAGACAATTCTTTATTGTCTTCTATTTTCTTGAAAATATAATGTAAAACATTTTTAATGTCATTTGAAAAATAGATATAAAATTCGGCAGTTAAGCCATCAGGTCCAGGGGATTTCCCTTTGGACATACCATTCAAAGATTTTAAAATTTCCTCAACAGTTATGTCTTGGTCACACATTTCAATATCATTATCATCAACAGTTGTATTTACATATTGTAACATATGCTGTATTGCTGCATTGTCAGTAGGGACACAAGAATATAAATTTTTATAAAAATCACGTACAACATCTAATATTTCATCTGTTTCTCTTACAACTGTACCTTGTGGATTTTTAATTTCACTAATTAATTGATTAGATTGTCTTTGCTTTTCTAATTGTAAAAAATAGGCAGTATTTCTGTCACTTTCTAATGCCCAAATAGATTTTGATCTCAAAATAGCACCATCACATTTATATTTTTCAATTTCTTCTAATTTTGTTTTCAGTTCATAAAACTCATTAGCATCTATTATAAAACCATTAGTAGATTTAACTGATAATTCTTGCATTTTATTTTGTATTTTGTAAAACTCTTTATTTTTTTCTTTTTGCTTCTCTTTTCCATAAATTTGACAAATTCTTTTGATCATATATTTTAGATTATCTCACCAAATCAGCGGATGACTATTATAAAAATCATTACCTATTTGGTCTTCAAAAACTTTCTTTATTTTATTTACAATTACTGGATCTTTCAAAAAAGAATCGTTAAAAATCTATACGCCTGGTCCCTTTTCAACATCTGTAAAATTTATTTTCAAATTAACAAAATTATGAATACTGAATGATGTTTCACTATAATAAACATTTTTAATAAATGGTTTTAAAGACCCTGACACTAAGAAATAATCTATCCTGCTTTGTGTTAAATAGTTTTCTACTAATTGTTTTCTGGAATACATTCTATTATTTAAATTTCTATTTCTCCATATATCATATAAATTTTTTTTCTGTAATAATGTTAGATAAAGCTACAACACTTTTATCGTTTGTATGTTTTGTTTTTCCGGCTCTATCTATTGGTGACAAAGTAGTGTTAAAATCCCCAGCAACTATTATGAATTCGCTGTCTACTATTTTATTATTCATTTCATTGAAAAAAATGCATTTTTCATTTACATCATTTGGTGCATATATGTTATAAATTTCGACATATTTCTCTCTTACTTTACCTTTAATGTTTATAAATCTACCATTTTCTCCCTTTACCATATAAAAAATATGTTTGTATCTATTACTTACTAAAATTGCGACGCCCTGTCTCTTATTCATACCGTTGCTGTAAAATATATCACAATTCCATAAAGTTTTATCTTTTTTAACTTTTTCAATAAAATATTCGTCCCAAAACGTTTCTTGTAGTTCTTAATGTTATCGTTTTATTTCCGTGCATTGTTGCTGTCTCACGTCCTTGTTTTGTCTTTGTTTTTATCTGTTACCGTTTCTGCCATGTCTTTGGACTTCGATTTTTGTAGTCATCGCTTCCCTTGTTCCTTCGGTATTCTACTGCCGTTGTTGTAGACAAACAATATCACAGTATCTATCATCACATAATGTAAAAATACAATTCAACTTCTTTATGTCACTTAACCCATTACAGTTGAAACTAATGACATTTAATACAGCCATTATAGCTAAACAAATAAAAATATGGTAAAGCATTATGGTATACATTTTCGAACTTGTAATTTTTTTGATTCATGAACTAACATTGCTCTCTTATAATTTGGGATAGACTTTTTACTTTTCCTTCTCGAAATTGTTTTAAAACCACTACTTTTGTCTAGATTTTCAGGAATGACACCGTCCTGCGACAGACGAGAGCACAAGACAAGTCATGCAGATCAATGTCATCCAATGACCCAAAAGTACCTGTATCTTTAGTATGTTCATCTCCACCCTGGCTGCAATTTTGTTCCAAAGAGGAGATGTCACCTTGCTCGGGTAAGTTTTATCAGTACCCTCATTGTTACAAATATCTATAACATTACTAATTTTATTACATGTGTCTTGATATTTAAAGCTATAAATGTCATCTTTATCTTTTTGTTCAATTTTATCTTCATTCAAGTCCATTGTGTCATCATTTTGTTTGTTAGTTGCGGTATCATCAAGTTCATTAATCTTCTCGGAACTTATTTTGGCATCACATTCATCATATGTTTCAACTTCACCAACCTTTGTATCACAATTTGAATGATTACTTTCTACTTCATCGTCCATTTCCTCCTCTATTTTATCATCATCATCATCATTAGTATCATCGACGTTATCTTCGTTTACTTCAGCATCATGACTTCTATCCTCATCTACCTTGCTTTCCTTTTCAGAAGATTTTTCTTCCGGAGAATCGATATTTTCAACTTGTATTTCAGTATTTGCGTCAGCGTCATGAAAATCTGCTGAAACAGTCTGAGTTCTTCCAAAAAATGGTGTGCGTTTTCTTTCTGGGCCAAAGCCATCTCCAAAATATCTTTTCATTCTACATGTACAGTTCGTCTTCAAATATCCACATCACTGACATCAATATAAAGGACAATGTCTCCCAATATGGCCTTGTTCACTACACTTAAAACAGACGAATTCAGGACAGTTTTTATAGATGTGATCTGGGCTATAACAACCCGAACATACTTTAATCTGGTCATTATGCATTACGCGATAGTACGCGGTCTCTTTAGCGTCAACACTAAATTTCATTGAATAAGGAATCGACGCAAGAGTTGGTGGCAACTGTGCCTTGAAAATTCTAGTTCCATCATACACTAATGTTCTATTCGACATTCTTCGATTCTTAATGTCTGATATTATCTCTACTGCTATTTTTCTAAAACGGTCTTTAATCTCATCATCAGATACGTACATGCTCAAATTAATGATCGATACCAGTTTGATTCTAGACGACAGTTCTTTTATTCCTATATTTTGTCCTTTGATCGTGAAATTTTCACCAACATCTCCAACATTTTTTCTCTCCTTAAGTACGACTTCATATCCTGTACCTGTTTTGGGGACGCATGCTAAGACTGCCCCTGTACCGCACTTTTTCTCAATTTCGTCTATTATATCTTCAGGTGAAACACTATCGTTCTTCACACTGACTAAAACTGTCTGCTCTTTTGTAAAGACGTCATCAAATTTATACGGTTGACTCATGGTACGTTACTGTTCATGAATTTAAAATTCACTTGTTGGTTTTTAGTGATATCACATATGACCAAACGAGTGCACCGCAAAAGTCTCCCCCCTTTTCCTGATGCAAACCAGGAATAGGGGTAAACGGCAACTTATATGTATGAACAGATGTACGTATATATAATGTTTATAACAATATCTTGTTGATATATGCACTGCAACTCACCAAAATAAACAAAAGTCGGGGTCGTTCTACGAACTACATCCTGACCTCAGGTCTATCCAAGAACCCAAGTCCAGAGTGCTAACCATTACACCATAGAACCGGTTATAAATAGTGATCTTAATTAAACTACTTAAGCATAGTTCTATTTTTCAAGATCCAGTAAGGATAATCTGGCTAGTCTCATATTTTCTAAACTAGATTTCTAGATTTAATAACCATTTTCATATTTTTAAGATTGTTCAATGCAAGACGTTTGTAGGGATTTAGAACCATAATGATAAATGCAGCAATAAACGCTTGAAAATTTAAGCTGACAAAATTCTGGCAACTATTCAACTTTCCTTCAGAATACCAAAATATATATTTTGGAATGATTTAAATAAACATATAAGCTGATATATATTTCGGAACGATTCCTGTCTGTACAGAGACAATCAAAAATAACCTACAGCTTTAATATTTTGCCAAAATTATAAATAAGTATTAGGGATTTCAATGATATTTTTGACAATAATCTACATTTTTCTCTGTTTTGATGCATTGAAATAAAGAAAGCGTTTCAACTGCGAGGAATATCATATATGAAATATGTAGTCCTATGTAGGTAATTGGTTTAAAAGGTAATTGGTTTAAAAGAAAAACAATTCCACAAGCAAAAAAAGATATAGGTTCTACCGAGATTTAAACTCGGATCGCTGGATTCAAAGTCCAGAGTGCTAACCATTACACCATAGAACCGTATGACTAAATCTATTTTATTTTCATTTATATGCCTAACATATATTACACACAGAAACAAGCTAACAGTACAGTTAAATTTTAAAGGATAAATTTCGTTTTTCAGATACAATTCGAAAGACAGGGTAACAATTAGTAAATATTCTTCTGTACAGTGGTATAAAGTATATATGGTAATTTAAAAATTCCATGTTGACAAGAAAACTGCACTCGCTAGATTTACAATAAATGTTAAAGCTACATTATTGAAGTGGTTATCTGAACGAATGCACGATTGAACTTAAAATAACTGAAATTTCGAAGGAATATTTTTAGACGTTGGAAAAAAAAATGAAAAGATGAATTAAAAAGTTTTAGGTTCTACCGAGGTTTGAACTCGGATCGCTGGATTCAGAGTCCAGAGTGCTAACCATTACACCATAGAACCGGTTATAAATACTGAACTTAATTAAACTACTTAAGCATAGTTCTATTTTTTAAGATCCAGTAAGGATAATCCGGCTAGTCTCATATTTTCTAAACTAGATTTCTGGATTTAATAACCTTTTTCACGTTTTTATGATTGTTCAATGCAAGACGTTTGTAGGGATTTAGAACCATAATGATAAATGCAGCAATAAACGCTTGAAAATTTGAGCTGACAAAATTCTGGCAACTATTCAACTTTCCTTTAGAATACAAAAATATATATTTTGGAATGATTTAAATAAACATATAAGTTAATATATATTTCGGAAAGATTCCTGCATGTACAGAGACGATCAGAAATAACCTATAGTTTTAATATTTTGCCAAAACTATAAATAAGTATTAGAGATTTCAGTGATAAGTTTGACAATAATCTACATTTTTCTCTGTTTTCATGCATTGAAATAAGGAAAGCGTTTCAACTGCGAGGAATATCATATATGAAATATGTAATCCTATGTAGGTAATTGGTTTAAAAGAAAAACAATTCCACAAGCAAAAAAAGATATAGGTTCTACCGAGATTTGAACTCGGATCGCTGGATTCAAAGTCCAGAGTGCTAACCATTACACCATAGAACAGTATGACTAAATCTATTTAATTTTCATTTATATGCCTATATTCCACACAGAAACAAGCTAACAGTACAGTTGAATTTTAAGGGATAAATTTCGTTTTCAGATATGATGCGAAAGACAGGGTAACAAACTTAGTAAATATTCTTCTGTACAGTGGTATAAAGTATATATGGTAGTTTAAAAATTCCATGTTGCCAAGAATACTGCATACGCTAGATTTACAATAAATGCTAAAGCTACATTATTGAAATGGTTATCTGAACGAATGCACGATTGAACTTAAAATAACTGAAATTTCGAAGGGATATTATTAGACGTTGGAAAAAAATATGAAAATATCGCCGGGTATTTTTACCATGTAGGCTAATAAAATTAAGTTGAATGGCTGCCCATATTTTATTCTGTAAATATTATAAAGTTTCATAAGTAATAGTAATAAATATTTTACAAATGGATAAATATGAATAAAGAATTCAAATAATTGAATCTTCAAGTTAAATAAAATAATATGAAAACCAACCTGTAAATGCTAGTGGTGTAAGCCAACTGGCCAGGTCAACGCCTAAATACAGAATGCCATAATATACAGACACAGACAGGTAAGACAGGTAAGAATTCGTGCAAGGTATTTAAAAGGTGTGCTCTATTCGTTTTTTGAAAGTGTCGTCTGTCGTCAAACGTCCATGAATATGACTAAATGAATATGATTATGAATGAAAGGATCTGATGATTTAATGTAAAAATATGAATACACAAAACTATTCCACACATACACACACATAGTTCTCAAAATATAAATTTACTGTGACACAGTCCCCTCCAGGGACAAAAATTCGTCCCGAATTTTTATTAAACTGTACATAACAAAATCAGTTACATAGCCATAGGTGGCAATGCCTCTCTACTGCTACGTAAAAAAAAATATTCTAACAGTAACTAAAATATCAAAAACTTTTTACACATACATTCAAAGTTGTAATTTAGCCTCATTATCTCTGATCACTTTACACAAATGGGTGGACCATTGACTACCCAAATCAACAGAAGGGTGAATACCGTCAACCAATTTAGTATATTTATACCGTATTTTTCCATTTGAATATCTTTGATGGACATAACTATGAAAAAAAGGTGTGCCCATATTGTTCTTAGCATTCAATTCAGTCATGAATTGATTTAGTTTCCTCAAAATAGAATTTAATCTACTTTGCATAATATCATACTGAGAATGATATTTAACATACGTTGTTTTAACAACCGACAATCTATGGTTATTCCATTTTTCAAAATTCATTGTGCAAATAGTAGAAAATACTACTTGGCAATCCCTACTGTTTAGCCAATTAACAACCTCATTTACTTTATCAATATAACCTTCTAATATAGTATCTTTGTCAATTGACAAGTCCAAAAAGGATTCTTCATATTTAGAGTTTTTCTCACGAGACAATGAACAAATATCTGGAACTCCACAAACAAAATACACAACTTTTGTTCCCTCTGCCAAATCACTCATTGCCATCTGACACAAATCCATTAATTTCCCACCAGGTTTGGGTACAACTTTTACTGAATCTAGTTTCAAACATTTTCCTCGGCTAGAGGAATATACCACGGAATGCATAATCTGATAAAAAAATAAAACGAACTAAGTATCTGTATACAATTTATATATATTTGTGTGTCTAATTATTGTGTGGAAAATATATATATGTGGCAAGTGCCGCGCTACATTCGAATAACGCACACAACAATCAAACCGGCCTTTAAAAATAAAAATAATCACCATATCTATTTGGTGGTCTAGAAGTTCTTGTACTTCTACGTACTACCTGTTCTGATAAACTTTCACCCCTATCATTCTGTTCTAAATTTACTGAACTCTCATTCTCATTCTCACCAAACTGATTTACGCTAGTTTCTGCATTTTGATCACTTGAGTCTGTATTATTGTGTACCGTTTTTGTATTTCGATTTGCATTTGAATCACTGTGAATTTGATCATTAGAATCGCTTAAATGTGAAAAATTTGATTCAAATAAACTATCATTTGCAGTCTGGTTATCCATGTTTTCAACGGACGTATTTTCCGGGCCATACGATGAACATGGATTAAATTCCGGTGCTAATGGATTGAGATTATTTGAACTATTCGTCTAGGAATACAACATATTTCACTGTCGCTGTCAGAACTATCGTCGTCGCTTGTTTTCGTCCCGTGGTCATTTTTTGACTGACCAAATGGTATCCCGGATTTACTATCATCGGTAACGTTAGGAGACTCGACCTCATTTGTATTATTCATGCGTAATCTTGTTTTCGATACAATTACCTTTGATTTATTCCCGGATTTATCCATAACTTCACGAGTCGGAAGCGAACTCAGGTAAAAGTAAATTTCTATGTACAGTACGCGTTTGTTTAGTTCCATGTTCGCGCTTTAACACATAAACCGGAATTTCGGGATTCAGTTGCGATTGAATTACGTACGGATCTCGCTCCCACTGGTTTGCAAGGTTTTGTTTCCCACGTAACCCGACATTCTTAAGTAGAACCCTATCTCCTGGTTTCAAAACTGAATTTCGAACTTTCAAATCATAACGGACTTTATGACGTCTACCGGCTTTTTCAGCTTCATTAGCAGCAGTTTTATATGCAAACTGAAGACGCTTCTCTAATTTTTTTACATATGAGTTGTGATCTTTATCCGCTTGTAGTCCTGAATGAGTACCAAGAAAGCCATCTATAGCCAATCTTGGGTGCCAACCAAACATTAGGAAATGAGGGGTAAATCCCGTACTTTTATGTCTGTCTGCATTATAAGCATGTACAAGCGGAGAAACATAACTTTTCCAATCGGATTTTTGCTCGTCATTTAACGTACCTAGCATATTAAGGAGTGTTTGATTAAATCTCTCACACTGCCCATTTCCCATGGGATGATAAGGCGTTGTGCGACATTTATTTATTCTAGCTAGTTGACAGAGCTCTTTTATAACCTTTGATTCAAAGTTACGGCCCTGATCGATATGTAACCGTGATGGAAAGGAAAAGTATTGAATAAAATTATCCCAGAGACATTTAGCTGTGGTATGCGCCGACTGGTTCCTTGTCAGAAACGCTTGCGCGAAACGCGTAAAATGGTCCGTAATTACCAAAACATTTTCATAACCCCCTTTAGACTTTTCAAGACTCAAGTAATCAATGCAAACCAATTCTAAAGGATGTGAAGATTTGATATTCACTAATTCAGCCATTTTATGAGCTTTTGATTTACGTAAAACACAATTCACACATGAAGCTACCGTGTTTTCGACATCTTTCTCCATACCAGGCCAATAGAAACGCGATTTCACCAAATACAGTGTGCGGTCTCGTCCCTGATGACCGGCATCATCATGTAAACTAGTTAGGGCCATCACGGTACACCTCAGGTAAGATCAACTGTTGTACTTTTTCAGCTGGTAAACTACAGTTTCTATATAACACACCATCCTTTAATACTAGTTTACTCCAGTCATTCAACAGCTTTCTCACTTCTCTAGATTTTTTAGATAAAATTCGTTTCGTAGGTTTTTTTCCACTCTCGAGGATCTCGATAACTTTTGATAAATTTAAATCAGCTCTCTGTTCCTCATACCAATTGATAGTACTAATACACTAATACAGGTAATACAGATACGTGTACATTGTCGTCGAACCAATAATTAGAGTTGACAAAATTATACAAGTTAGTCGTTGAGCCAAAGAATTAATTTGTCGTTGAAATAAACGGACAGTTTGTCGTTGAGCCAATGCTAACGTTGACACATTATATACTAAATGAGTTGTCAAATCAAACTAATGCTGACATGATAAAAAGGTGTCGCTGTGCCAAACTAAGACGACATGGTATATAGTGGAGTTATTAACAGTTCAAATAACAAAATATGGACATCTCGGTAGAACCTCCAAATTGTTGCCGGGTATTTTTACCATGTAGGCTAATAAAATTAAGTTGCATGGCTGCCCATATTTATTCTGTAAATATTATAAAGTTTCATAAGTAATAGCAATAAATATTTTACAAGTGGATAAATATGAATAAAGAATTCAAATAATTGAATCTTCAAGTTAAATAAAACAATATGAAAACCAACCTGTAAATGCTAGTGGTGTAAGCCAACCGGCCAGGTCAACGCCTAAATACAGAATGCCAGAATATACAGGCACAGACAGGTAAGACAGGTAAGAATTTGTGCAAGGTATTTAAAAGGTGTGCTCTATTCGTTTTCTGAAAGTGACGTCTATGAATATGACTAAATGAATATGATATTGAATGAAAGGAGTTGATGATTTAA
>MJUU01024360.1:5826-26478 GCA_002080025.1 Modiolus philippinarum
TTTGGATCTAGGTATTTCTTTACAACGGAAATTTTTAGGAAAAAATATACTTTGCAATTAAATATTTATCGATTCATTTGCAAATTTTGAACTGGGTACACGCAGTGGTTTCGACGAAATTAAGTATATAAAACGACCATTTCTACCTGGTAACCGTTTTGTTTACATAATCAAAATCGATTTTTACTCACTAAGCACGTGGGGTCTTTGAATGGGCTTTAACTGAAGGCACGCCCTTTTCCTTGATTGAACCAATGAAATCTTGTGTTGATGATTACCTTTGACATCTTGGGTATAAAAGGAAAAATGGCGTTGTTTCAAGACGATATAATTTTGCCTAGTTACACAGAATGCGTTTTGGATCTCCGCGTTTCTTATGCAAGAATCGTTACTAAATTGACCTATAAGTAAAGTATGTTAAAAAATCTATCTGTATATATAATTTTGTCTGGGTACATGCATTTTAACACCCTATAGCAATTGATTGTGACCAGTCTTCCGTTGAACATTTTCATCACGACAGTAAATTATGTAAGGAATTCGCATATCACCTCTTCTTGGAGGCAAGTTTAATCTCTTTTTAACTACAAAGTAAAGATCTGGGAATTGAATGACGTTTTCACTTACTATTGTATTTGTTTATTTCTTTTAAAATCTTGGCATTTTGTCGATTGTTTATTTTCGTCGCCATGCTGTTAATTTGTTCTGAAAAAGTTTTTAACACAAAAGAGCTTTTCTAGAAGGGAGATAATTTTATACCACCAGATTTCCCGCTGAGTTATAGTGACCAAGAAATAAAACAGGTGTACTCGACTGCACCTTTTTGCAAAACTCTAATCAAAATTGAAATTGGAGTGAGTAAATTTGGAGTCAGTAAACTAAGTTATTAGTCCGAATATGATCCAAACATTTAAAACACTTTAGGAGTGAATTACTTGATTTACGTTAATCACTTAAAACTCCTGATGATGAATACCGAATACCTCGGCATTCCAACAGAGACGAACACATAATGAAAACCGAATGCTGAACGGAGAAATCGAGGATTTCGGAACAAAAACAAAACACAAGCATAAAGTACACGAATACCAAAATACCGCAGTATGCCAATGATAAATACCGAAATCAAACAGACTTCTTCGGCTGAAGACTTTCAAATCAGAAATCAACCAAAAGTTTTTTTATCTCGATAGAACAACATATCAACGGTATCAAGACACATAAGGTAGCTCTTGATGATTGAATCTATATGTTAGGCACTCATTTGAACCGGGCAAGGGGATTTTTGTTGGTGAATTGTGTTACTTCTTTAAATTATATGAAAATCATTATTTTTGTCATGATATGTGTAGATTGGTATGTTTCGATAAATATACAATAACTTCGGGAAATAAAATTAGAATATTTTTCAACATTTACTTTACTTCTTAAGTATTCAGTATTCAATAATTAATTTAACAATTAATAAAAGGAGTAATTGATGTTTATATCTTTATTTTTCTTTAGATATATTTATTTCCAAAGATTGGAGGAAATTTAAACACATAGTTTTATTTGAACATCTTTTTCCTATAGATTTGGAAGATATTTCTTGGTTCTTAACTCATCATAATTTTTGGCGTTCTATGACTGGAAGAATCTACACTGTATCCGTTCATAAAAATATACCCACGATTCCATGCGTCGCTATATTTGTATTATACTTAGAATATTTTGTCCATTTTGTCGCGAATAACCTCCCTTTTCCCGTAAATAATGTTTAATAAAAATATCCCCTCAAAGCATGGTGACATATACATTTTTTTCATTGTACTAATAAATTATCTATTTAAAAAAATTCAGAACATTTTCATGGAAAAAGGTTCATTTCTATTCAGCTGAAAATTGCATTTCATTGTAAAAAATGGCTAAAATGCCTCAAGATGTAGACAGGAATAAAAGCCATGTCCTTGATAACCTGGAATTTTCTATCGTGTGCGTTTTTGTCACAAGTACATTCACTCCATATCCTTTGATGACCCATACTTTTTATTACAGATTTCTGGTTGGTAGGACTGGTTCATGGATATAAATATAAGTCATCATCAACAATTGATAAGCAAAATGCATTCTCCGAAAAAAGTTGTTTACATATCATAACAGAACCAGCGTGGTAATAGCTCGTTTGATATTTATGTAATGTTATCGTTTCTATCTCTAAGGATTATGTTTGTGATTCCCTGGTTGAAGAAACACATGTTCTACCACAATATTAAAAATCAGATATAAAGATTAAAATAAATATAACATGTTGCATAAATAGAGTAAAAACGCATCCAGCTTTGAAATTTGAAATAATAAAATCATTTAAAATAACAAAACACCGATGATAGTGTGAATTTAATTTCAGATTTAAAAATGTGACTCAATTTTGAATTGAAAAATGGAAAAACATACACTTTCTCAGGTTGTTATTTCACACACACACACACACACACACACACACACACAGACACGCGCGCGCGCGAATTCATTGTATGTTATGACATACATCTATCAAGAAATGATTAATCGATCAAAATCATCACTCATCAATTAAATAAAAATCCAACTGTTTGCCAAGTCAGAGATTAAACGATCAAAATTTCCTAGCAGTTCGATAGATTATTTTCATAACTGATCGAATGAAATTTAATGATCGACTTATTTGTAAAAACCATCGACTACTGATAAACAGAATTGGAAAAAAATATCTAGATGGTGATAAGTTTATGATTACCAAACAGATGTCAACTTAACAATAATATGGAAAACTTGGGATCTTAGGCCTTTTATCTTATTGAAATAGGTCACAATTCTATTACATATCAATCAGATCTGTCCATTTTGAAAGTAAAGCTGCCAAATATATAAATTTTGTAAAAAATTTTTCGGTCAATTAGAACAAAATTTTAAGTCGTAGTGGAATTTCACTTCATGAACCATCATTTAGCCAATGAAACAGATACACGAAGGCTATAAAGCGTTTTTTTTTCGTACGACGTACACGGCATTTTTTTTTTTCGTGCATCGTACAAGACCTTTATCATTTCCCGTACATTCGTACAAAACATACATCTTGAACTTGCTATGAGGTATGAAATGGCCATACAGCTCATTAAAATTATTGCAGTTGGAGTTGACATATGTGTTATGGTCTCATGTTCATTTACTCCATATCCTTTCGTAAAATAATGAGTAATTCTCATTGTTGAAGGCCTCATGGTGACTTCAAGATGAAGAACAACAATAAAAGCGTTGTTCCATTGTTTGGTTTTACCATATATTTGTAGAGATTTTGGCTCATTTGCATTTACTTCATATCCCTTCATTGTTAATCGTACAACGTACAGTAACACGCAAATTTCGATTTTTAAGGATATTTTCGTACATAATACAGACCATTTTTTTATTTTCCATACATCGTACACGGACAGTTCTGAACCACCCTTAGGGCCCATACACGTTTTGCTTAGAAAAAAAACCCTCGTGTGTTCGTTTTATATTTTGTGTTCATTTACTTTCTGTACTATAATTATTTCAAAAGGAAAACAACATGCCATTAAACTATAGTGATAGCATGAATGGATTAAAAGTGTATCTTGCACCTTCTGAAAAAGCAGTGAATTATACATTTTTATCAAAAGTAAAATATCTT
This sequence comes from Modiolus philippinarum, assembly GCA_002080025.1. Lineage (NCBI taxonomy): Eukaryota > Metazoa > Mollusca > Bivalvia > Mytilida > Modiolidae > Modiolus > Modiolus philippinarum. The sequence goes on from MJUU01024360.1 coordinate 9,503, forward strand.
AACCGATCTTGTTTAATTGAATACAATGTGTATAGTGTGAGCCAACTATTTTTTTTGTTTACACATGTATATGGCACGCCAAAGCCATAAAAATGAGATAAAATAGGATTATCATTGGTAATGCTATTTTATCTGAATTTTTGTGGTTTTGGCGCAGGTAATACATCATTACCTCCTGATAAATAAATATTGTAAAATTTGTAACATAGGTCTCTATGAATCACAGAGATAATACATTCTTATCTTGAGGTAATAGGGTACTATCTTACTTATCAGTTAACAGATGCATTGTAATGAACTTACTTATCAGGTTACCATGGTAACAGTTAATGAACTATCGTGTAATAGATGGCAAATTGAAATGTTTTATTTTAGAAAAAATGACTATCAACTCCGAACTTCTGTTGATGTAGAATATTCTTATTGACAGAGAATGCAAAATATAACATAATCTATCGACATTTTAACTTTGTAAATTCTTTCAGTCCTTGAAAATATAGTGTGTATTTGTTTTATGTAATTTTAAATTTAAATTCCGTATTCAGATAAAATCCGTACAACTGGATTTAAATTTTTTGTTGATACAATTTATTAATTTTGTAAGTTTCAATTAACAATGACTCAATTCTGCGAGGGTGTTACACTTACATGTATATTTCATAGAATATACATTCATGTAACGATCACCGGTGACAAAACAGGTAATTTAAAAGATGAAATATTGTGATATTGTAATTTTTGATAGATAAACATTCCCATTTATTAACCAGCTAAATGCAATATGATGGAAAATGCCTATTTATTATCAGGGAGAAATTTTCACAGCCGGTTATTACGAGATCCAAAGCAGGGCCATTACAGCCAGAAAACAGGGCATTATTACAGGGCCATTATTGATCACGTGACACAGAAGTTTATTATGAGATTTAAAGAAACTGCTTTCAGTTCATACCACTATTTACAGCCTGTATGGAGAATAATTTTTTGATATTTGAACCCACTTGTGACCATTCATTTTAATAATCTCATCATAAGGCATCTTTTCTTGATTTTCTAAAAAATATTTTTTGTACTTCAGCGGTAAACCTTAATCAAGCTGTATGGATAATAACTTTTTTTTTGTTTCAAATATTTGACCCTACTTGTGACCTCTCATTATAATCATCTCATCATAAGGGATCCGAAAATATACATCTTTTCTTGATTTTCTTTAAAAAAATTGTTTTTGTATTTCAGCGGTAAACCCTATTACAGCTGTATGGAGATTAACTTCGGTTTCAAATATATGACCCTACTTGTGACCTCTCGTTTTACTCATCCCATCACAATGGATTCGAAGATATACATAATTTAAAATAAATTTTTTGTACTTAAGCAGGGTAAAATCTTGTATATCAACTTTTTTAGTTTCAGATATGTAATCCCACAAACGACTTTTCATGTATAAATTTACGACCTTTCATGTAAAAGAAGGAAAATTATTTTATATACATTTACATTCACTTATCAATCTTTTTAAGATCATTAATCTGGTTAATAAAAGTTTTAAGAAATGGGTATTTTCATAATGACCGTGTTATGTGTCCTCGGTCTGTAATAATGGCCTTCGGATGCTGTAATGGCCCTCGGCGTTGCCTCGTGCCATTACAGCTATCCTCAGGCCATTATTACAGGGTCATTATGAAAATACCCATTTATTAATACTATAAAACAAATTTTATAAAGACACAGTGAAAATACATAATATATACACACATAAATACAAAATTCGTTACAGATGGCAAATGGATAAACCTAAAAAAAAGCGAGAAAAAAGAAAAGGAAAAGAAATTCTATTACATTGCCGGAATTCTCTAGGATCATAATTACATAGTTTTTTCAGAATAAATTATTTGTGATCTAAAAAGATTGAATTTGATAAGTTATTGAAATTTGTCTGTCTACATCTGATTGGTTGCAACATAAATCAGATAATACAGTTACGTAAATCAGATAATACAGTTTCCCAAAGATATAACGTCTGATTGGTTGATATTAGAAAACAGATAATACATTTACTAGCACGCCAAAGCCACAAAAATGCAGATAAAACTGTATTAACAGGTAATGCTATGTTATCTTAAGATAAAACATCATAACCACATAGATTTCATAGAGACTTATGTATAGAATATTTAAAGGTACTTATTAGGAGGTAATGAGGAAACCTGATAATACATGTCTGACAATGTGCGCCAAAACCACAAAAAATTCAGATTAGATAGCATTAACTGACATAATGCTATTTTATCTCATTTTTGTGGCTTTGGCGTGCCATACATATACCTTCGAATCATTACTTTCGCTTTAATCCACGAAATTGCATTTTTGCAAAATTGTTTTATTTAAAGTAATAAAATAGAAAGTCTATTTCATGATTAAAACATTTTGCAATATTTTTCCCGCAAAAATAAATGGTTCGGGTAAAAGTTTACCATATTTTATCTTATAACTGGAGATTGGAGACTTACCGTTAATCTCGATAAAACAAAGATAATTATATTTTCAAAAAAGTTAACAGATGAGAACCTATTTCACTATTATTATGGTCCAACTGAAGTAGAACTCGTCACTTCCTACAAAAATTTAGGGGTTATATTTTATTACACAGGGAAGTTTAAGGAATCAGTGGCAAATCTGTCTGATAAAGCAAGAAAGGCATTCTTTGCATTAAAATCAAAACTACCTTATAATGATAACCTATCTGCAAAATCTTGGTTGAAATTATATAACTCAATGATTGCCCCAATCTTAACATATGGATCCGAAGTGTGGATCACTGGTTTTAAACAAAACTTTGAAACTCTTGAAAAATCACAGTTTGAAAAAACACATGATTCTTAAGAATATCCTTGGTGTTCATGGTAAGTCTTCAAACATGGCAGTCAGGTCTGAACTTGGTATATTTCCTCTTAGTATTAAGTGTTATGGACTAATGTTTGGATATTATACTCGTTTAAACATGCTTAATATGGATGATGAACAGTTGGGTGGTTTCAAATTATCAAAAGCTGCATTTGAAGTAGATAAAGAACTTACAATTAAAGAAAACTCGTGGACTATTAGTGTTATTAAAATTAAAAAAACATGAAAATATTCCCTCTCAATATTTCAAAACTTGTGTATAAAACGAAACTTGAAAATCATTACAAGTCAAAAATCACCTTTGAACTTTATAATATAAGAAAAGAATCTTCAGGCAAACTTGAATTTTATAGTAAAATCTTTAAATCTTTTGAACAACAAGAGTACTTAAACTTTAACATTCCCAAAGAACTTAGAAACAAATTAACAAAAATAAGAATAAGTGCACATTCGCTGCTAATTGAAACGGAGGTATTCTAAACCAAAAATACCACCAAATAAAAGATTTTGTAAATTCTGTAAAGATCAAGTAGAAAATGAATTTCACTTTTTATTGCAATGTCCACAATATAAAACGTTGAGAATAAAGCATGGCATATGTAATGATAAAAGTGAAGAATCTCTATTATACTTAAAAGATTTGTTAAACCCAACACTTCCATTAATTTAAAAAATATTTGTAACTTTTTGATGGCAGCTTTTGCAGAACGGGAACACCCCACTGTTTACTGATTATGTACACATTTAGAGAATATAAATATATGTGTAATATCAATTATTTCATAATACAGTTAATTTAATCTTCACTGTAACTTTGTCATGTTCATGTAATGTCTATGTTATATTTATGTTTGGATCACGCCTCTTATGTGCTATTATATTTGAATTTGAATATAACTTGTGTAAAAGAAATACCACCGTTAAACGATTGTGCAAATGTATTTACACTGTGAACACTTACAAAGAAGACAAAGAATATAAGAAAATAAATAAGAAAAACTACGTGACATCTTGGATGATTTGATAAAATCTGGTAGGACTTCAGGAAACTATCAATATATAAATATAGAACAAAGAGCGGTAGTTGAAGCAAGTGAAAAAGTATTTTTGCCGAAAATTTAAATGTGTATTTGTTGTCAGTACAGAAACTGCACGTCAGAACTTCACCAACTTAGCAGAAAAATAATGTTACCAAGAAACTGAACTTGCTATAAGTCCTTTTGAAAAAAAAAATATGCCTTGAATTTTATTGAATTATCTTTTACATACATATACTATCAAACTGTCATTTTACTGAAAGCCTTTCTCCTTGATTAATCAGTGGGATGGCATGTTTCGTCTGTATGTGCTTGATTAATACGAGATTTAACGTCACTTTCAGCAGTATTTCAGCTATTTCATGAGGAAACCACCGACCTTGGGCAGGTAACTGACACACCTTATCACTTGCGATTGTAAGTCGAGTGCACCCTTTTTGCAATGTACAAAGCGAGACGCTAACTCACACCGCAATGGTAATAGTGGTTGTATAGGTAGTAGAACTACCTTAGTCACTCGACCACAGATACCCCCTCTTCTGTATGTGTATTAAATTATTGACTAAATTAATGAAAGAAATGGACTTGTAGCAAGTCTATTACTGTTAATATTAACCATGATACCATGGATATTGGTATTTACTCACAGTAAAACGCTGTTATCATGTCGTCTAATGAATTGTTTTAAGGGGTAAGGTGGCTCACTCATCACATTTTCGAGTTTGTGACAGATTTCGGAGCTCCTCAAGTTTGCTCTAGTTCGATGGCTTAAAAATTTTGCACACGGACCCCCCTCTTTATTCCATGAATATCTTCCATATGTCAAATTAAGACATATGACAAGTTTTCATTAAATCCTTGATGTAACTTCCTAGCTCTTAAACAAAAAATAGTCCTGATATCACACTAAGGGAAAATCCATTTCCCGCCAAATTTTTTATGACTTGTATCTCCGTTAAAAAACACGGACCTATATATTTCTTTTAACCATTTAATTAGGTCTACAATGCTTAATCAATTAAAATAGATTTTAAGAAAAACTTGATATAAACAGCATAAGGAGTGAGCCTTTCCACTTTCGAAGATTTCAAAGCTGCAAAAAGTGATAACTTTTCGTCCGATTCGAAGTTAGAAATTATTGATGTATGTTAAGTGCGCGTATTAAATCCTTAAGGGAGTACGAGTCTCAGAAATTTTGTAATTAGAAGTAAAAGTCTTACCTTTTGTTTTGAAGAGCACTGCTAATGGAACATCTTGAGCAAAAAATTTTGAAAATCCATGTAGGAATTTTTGAGATATAAGACGTCAAAATTTTAGCGGGAAACAGATCTCTCTAGATTTGCATAAGATGTTTATAGGCATTTAAATATATGAAATTGTAATTGGAAGTTGATTAAATCTTTATACACAGTCTATTTTATGTATTTTAAAGTGACTTATGACCAAGAAAATGTAATCCATGTGCAAAAAATTTTAACACTGTTTGAATGGATAAAACCCGAGGATATAGAATGCTTCTGAAATCTGAGGCTCGTACTCCCTTAAAAAAATTAAGTTATCACTTGTCCCGAGATAATTTAGTCTTTCAATTTATTTGTTCTCTGAAAGCTTTTATACATCTTTGATTTCTGGATTTCCAATGTTTTGATTTTATCTGCACTGAAGAGACAAAAGCTGTCAAAATGGCCATATGCAGAAATCGAATTTACAGTGACTGTGGTAGTCTTTTTATTAATAAACATTTGTTGGTTTCTCGGATATATTCAATCTAATTAAAATTAAATCTTACAGCCTCCGCGTGGAAGATCTAACTGTTTCGATAATTCATTCGAAATCATAAGTTAATGTCTTTAAAATCATGAAGATTGGATTCTGTTTGGTTGATGTCAAAGGTCATAGAACTGAAAGTAAAGTAGGATGTTATTAGATCTCCTCTCATACAGTGACTGAAAAGAACAATAAGCTGATCTAACTAACTTTAAATATTACAATTTGTTTTAAATCAGGGAATTCTAGCATGCCTCCGTGGATACTTATTTAGTATATACTAGTAATTATGTTCTGTATCAGGTTTTAAAATTGTATCAGTAAAACTGATTTTTATTAAGAAAAGGGGACACTTAAGATTTATTACATTTTGGCGACACAAGTTTCAATTCGGTGCTATGCTACTCAAAATGACAGGAATGTTCTGTTCTGGCAATGCTTTGACAAATTAAATTCATGTCTGATCGGAATAGATACAAAAGGTTTGTATTCGAGAACTCAGCTATACGTAAATGCAATTCAAGGAAAATGCCTCGCACAAGCGAGGAAATCATTACAATTTTTCCATTAGTTATGGTCATTGCCATCAAAGCTTACTATTGCATATTTCAAATGTGGTGAAAGCTGTCCTTGTCCCTTTGAGAATTCAGAAATGACCAGTTGCACATGCACGTTAATAAACCATTGAACAAGTAAACATTCCCCGAATAGATTGATAAAAAGTTTTTAACATTCAAAGAAACAGTATGTAATCATACAATCTTCCTTATCATCATCATCATCATCATCATCATCATCATCTAAATTCTAATTGTAAGATTACCTATCAGTGGGTTTATCATAAGATTTTTTAAAGCTGCTTTGGTTCAGCTTTACAATAGAATCGCGATATTGTGTTTTAAATGAAAATTAAAGGCGGGAATTAAAATAATTGACTTTTTATTTTGATTCCTTCTAAGCTCAGATTTCAAGTTATCAAAGTTATGTTGAATAAAGCCAACAATGCATTTGATTGACGTGCTAACAATTTTCTCGTCGATGATTCTAATTCAGAAAAAATTGGCGTAAACAATGTCACGAGGTAGTAACAGTAAACGTCTATCAAACATCTGCAAATTACTACAATATATGCATAAATGTTTTCACCTTTTTTGTAATACATATCATAAGAAAAAAAAACGTTTTCACCACTCTATACATCTAAATTTGGTGTGTTATAGATTCTCGTTAAAAAAGATGAACAACTTATAAAACCTTTAAATCGTCTAATTCATAAGGGTTATAATTACGGTATTGTCGTCAAATCATTTTGGTATTAACATTGATTTTTGACAGGGTCTTTGCATTTTAACTAAACACATTCTAAATTTCTAAAATCAGTATGCATGGACACGGATTATGTATTCCGGTATATACATGAAATCATTATGCTAAACTCCTCACAGGAAGGGATCTTGATCAGGGTACATAACTTAATTTGTCAGTTGGTAATGGGTCTGGAGCTGGCATGTCAGTTAACTGCTAGTAGTCTCTTGTGATTTCATGTTCATGTCCGTATATTTAGTTATTTCAGTTTCATTTTTCACAATTGACTCAGTCCTGTTGCCAACTGAATTTTACTGTTGTTACGATTGTTTTTTGATTTATCACATTGCTATAGGGGGAAGGTTTGGGCCCAATAAAACTAGTTTAACCCCGCCGCAGCAGGTTTGCTCCTATCCTAAGTTAGGAAATGTGTTAAGCCTTTGTGTGTCTTTTCTGTTTATGTATTCTGGTATATTAACAATGAAGGGATATGGAGTAAATGCAAATGAGACAAAATCTCTACAAATACATGGTAAAACACAGCAATGGAACAACGCTTTTATTGTTGTTCTTCATCTTGAAGTCGCCATGAGGCCTTCAACAATGAGCATTACTCATACCTCATAGCAAGTTCAAGACGGCCCCTAGCACCGGTTTTGAGCGGTATTCATTGCTAATTGCTGAGCAACGCTACATCCATGTTTTTTTATCCTTTGGTATATGCATGAAATCATTATGCTGAACTCCTCATGGGAAAGGATCTTGATGGAAGTTGTATACTGAGGGTACATAATTTTATTTGTCATTTGGTAATGGGTCTGGAGCTGGCATGTCAGTTAATGGCTGGTAGTCTTTTGTGATTTTATGTTTATGTCCGTATGTTTAGTTCTTTCGGTTTAATTTTTCACAATTGACTCAGTCCGGGGTTGCTAACTGAATTTTGCTGTTACTGTTGTTTTTTTTTATTTCTCACATTAGCTAGGGGGGGGGGGGTTGGGCTCAATAAAACTAGTTTAACCCCGTCGCAGCAGGTTTGCGCCTGTCCTAAGTCAGAAAATTTATTAAGCCTTTGTGTGTCTTGTCTGTTTTCTAGTTAGTTCACTTTATGTCTATGGGAGTCCAGGATGATGTTTATTTCGCTGAACTTGATTACTCTTTATTTAGGGGCCAACTCCGACCTGCCGTTGGGTGTGGGGTTTCCTCACCGTTCATTGAAGATCTTATGGTGGCTTTGAGTTGTTATTACTCCCCTTTGGGTCGTTGTCTCTTTGACACATTCCCCATTTCCCTTCCTTTTCCTATTGTTATAAAATCCTGTATATCCAAATACGAAATAGCACATGGGGTTAAATTCTAATACAAAGGCGTGGTTCTTTGATAATTGACTACATGACAACCTTACCTGGAAATATTTCTTACGCAGACAATAACATGACAATTATATAAAAAAAGATAAATTGATAGATTAAACAAAACAAGCTGTAGAGCAAATACTGAAGAATTATAGTCATTATCAGCATGGAAATCCGGCTTTGAATTTTGATAAATCGTATGTCCAACTTGCATCAAACTTAGACTACCCACAGATCCATTCAGAATCAAAATGTTACCTCTTAGAATATTAATACATTTTTCAATGGGGAGCTAAACGCCTGATAAGCAGCTGCTGATAAGTGTGTCAAACGCAGATCTTAACAGACTTCTAACATCGCAAAGTCGCTAAGTCGTCTATCATTTTTAAATCGATTTTCTTTGGATAAATCATCAGTTTTGATACTAATATTATCTTCACACAAAAATTAGTGTTTACTGTAGCCATCTGATCAATTAAGACAGATTTTTGCGTTTACTTACAAAGATGTAAAGTTGTCTCCACTTTTTACCTGATGTAATGATGAACTATTACAGAAACTTTAAGCTGAAAGTCAGAATATAAGAAATAACTTTAGTTTGTTTACAAACAAGAAAAACATTATTTTGAATCTAAAACAAAATTTTAAAAAGCAAAATCATGGTAAATCCCGATATTTTTTCAAATTTTTCAAATATTGAAAATAAAACTTTCCCAAACGTTTTCCACATATACTCTATCTTCAAGCTGATTAAAGAAATAATTGCACCTTTCATTTATAGATTCATTTTTTTAATTATTAATATAGCGTTTTTAAATATAAAATATTCGGCGAATTTCTGAAATTAGTTTCAGTATAGTATTTATGATGCCTTCAAAGGAATCTTATTGTTTATTTTCAACGAAATAACATTGTGTATAAAGTATAGTTTACTTTTTTAATTAAAATTCTCCTTGGTTTCTTACACCTTGAGATAGTAGAATAAACATGAAAACAATTATTTCTGAGAAATATTATGAATTGTTCATTTCATCCGACAATGTTGAAAGGACAAAATACTTTCGTTATTAAATAACCACCAAAAGCTCTTAATTTGTCAATAAGTACTTCAGTGTTGATGGGCACATTACTTTTCCGCTAAATTTTCAAATGTTAATTATTACGTTTCCGCAAATTAAAAGTAAACGTTTCCGCAAATTTTATGCATTACGTTTCTGAAAATTTACCTGGTTACTCAGGTAGCTTTCATTACAATTTCAATATGATTTATAATGATTAAATAAAATTGATAAAAAATATGATCGTCAGCTTTGTGCATGAATGTACTGGGTTTTGTTTTGGCTATTGGGATTAGCTTTAATAAGACTTCACTGATAAATCCAGTTAAGATTTTGAACATGTTTACCTTAGAATTTGAAATACAAGTATGATGTGAACATAATAGTCAGATATGTTCTCTTTTCAACCCACAAAAATAAACTTCTGAAAAAAAGTTTTAAAAAGGTATCAAAACAATACATACTTGTTGGCTATGTTTGTACGTGTTTCTTTTTAATATATTTTATGTAATACACGTACTTTTGTACACTGCGAATGTCACAAGTTAAAGAAAGAGTTGAACGTTCAAAATTTATTTGATCATGTAGCGGTCGTCTTTATTATTTTTTTTAGTTGTTGTGGAAAGTCGCAAAATATTTTACAAAGATGAGATATTTCTATTGCGGAAACGAATTTTTTTTCTGGAAAAGTAATATGTATTTTTTGCGGAAAGGTAAACTATTTTTTCCGGAAACGTAATATATTTTTTCCGGAAACGTAATGCCAATTTGCGGAAATGTAAAACGCCGGTGTTGATATAGCTTCAAAGCATAATTTAGCCTTGGTACTTGTTTTGGTTTCCTATTTCGATATTTTTGGAAATGAGTACTTCTTTTTGGACTACTTTTGGATTATGACTTTCCATATTATTTAATTAATGCTGCTGATTAGAGGTTACTCCTTGAAACACGTGTAAAGCATGACGAAATTTTCTGTTTTATGCAACTTCGGTATTTTTTGTATGACAACATCCACTGGGAGAGGTTAACTTTCCTGGTTATTTTACAGAAATGTGCTGTTAGGGTTAAAAGATTTAGTCGAATTCTCTTTCTGAATATATCTGAAACTTTTTTGTCCATATATTTTTATTATATCAAAAAGCAATATACAATGATGTACAAATATCGTTATTACAGTAACAAAATTAAGATAATATAGATAAATTTAGCTTTTAGCTTAATATGTATTTGATGAATATTAAAACATTTCTAAGCAGATTTATAACTTACCTGTCAGCTTGATCCCCATTTTTCTTTAAACTTTTTTGGCTGTCTAGAGGTACATAAATATAAAGAACTAAGATTGATTGATTGAATATTGTTTAACGTCTACTCAGCAATATTTCAGCTATATCAAGACGAGAACAAGTTTGTTAATAAATAATCAATTTGGGGTATAGAAAGGGCCATGGGACGGGAAATTCTGACTGCCACTGGAAAAGTAGGGTGAAATCGTCAAGGGTTGGGAATTTAGCCTTGTAGCCGATCACCTACGGACCACCCCAAAAAGAGCTTGCTACAAGGGTTCTTTAACGTGCAGGAAGCGTGGCATTTCTTCCAACACGTGGACCTGAGTTTACATCCCATCCGAAAGATGGGTTGTGTATTTATTAATCCCGCACAACCACGGAATGGGTCCTATTTCTATATCCCGGGACCCTCGGGGTAAAGAACTAAGATATGTACTTCTGTAGTATTTTAGAGATTCCAAACATCCTGCACAACTATCCTACAAATATATATGTAGTGGCGACAGGCGTTGAGAATCTCGCAGTTTGGATAAAACAAGACCCCCAAGAAGGCATACAACTGGTGTCATATCTATGACGATACCACACTGGGACCTCAAGTTTTCAGCAAACTGTAGCCAAAGAGAATGAACAAAGTGACATTCGCAGAACAGCCTTTGTTTCATTACAATCACTTCACAGTTCAGTCTCCTAAAGTTAACACTTCATCAACTTGTTATTTGAATGTATACAAAATCTCAAGGTGTGTACAATATAACTGAAAGTTATATCCGAATAGATAATCTCATTATACACGCAACGTATAAAAAAAAATAAATGCGAAGTTAAAATTCAAAAGTGGTGCATCAGAGGTAAACACGATTAACATGCTCTTGTCAATAGCCAACATGCTAATGTTACTGCTGAGGATGTAAATATAAGTATCAGAACAATTTGATGCATTTAATGAGGCTATTAAATCGACAATGTTGTACGATGATCTATCAGCCGGCGCTCTTTAGCATTTTCCCCATACCAGTTTTAACAGAGGAAAATGAGCCTATGCTGAAGTCCCTGAATATGTGACAAGTTCCTATTTTTTCCTTACGGAACGAGGTGGAAATCAGCTCATTTTCATGTTCCCCCTTTCGAAATGAAGAATGCCCTGAATATTATAACGTAAGCGTCATTATCAATAACATGAAATTATTTTCCGAAGATTTTTGGAATCAGTCAAAATAAACTTCTGGGTAAACCCTCGTTTTAAAATAAGAAAAATGGAAATATACAAGTACAAAGCACAGTTAAAAATATAAAGTGCCAAAGTTCAGATCTAGCGTCAATCATATAAAATAACTCCGTTGGGATCAGGTGATTCCCCAGTCAGTGTGCAATTTGTGAAAAACTGATGATTTAAGTTCCTCAACCCACTGGGATCAAAGTGCGTATCGAAAATTTCCTTATTTACATGAATGGCATTAAATTTCTATAGATGCGACTGGATTAATGCCTTATTGGCGTTAATAACAAATTGACTGCAAAAGGTCACATTAACGACAATAAGGCACTTAATCAAGTCGCATCTATAGAAATCAAATGCCATTCACGTGAATAAGGAAATTCTAGATACTCACTTCGATCCCCGTGACCCTTGGCAAAAAATATAGTTATTTCATAACAAAATACAGAACATGAGAACATCATTACCAAGAACTCTATAAAGTTATAAGAGCTAAAGTTATGAAAATGGATTGTTTTCTAATGTTTTGTATAAATGACATTTTTGTCTTTTTTTTTATTAATATGCATTTAGGAGGGAATGAGTAACCATTTGATTTTTTTTAAGGTAGGGGCTTGGGAGGATCACCTGATCCTTGATATTTTTTCATGCAATCTTTGAGTTGGTCTATCTATTTTTAAACTTTTTGGCCCATGCCACAGAATTTGATTTATCATATTTGTCATATTCCTGTTCTGATGATCTTTCCACCAAATTCTGAACCTGAATTATTTTTTTCGGAATTCCTTCCAAGACCACCCTCTGAAATTCAAATGGTCGCTTGCTCATTATCATGTGGACATTAGCCCGATCTGCCATATTGAAGTTTTTTATATAACGGTATATTTCCAAGAGGAAGGGTCTTCCTGGAAATTGACCCAGATAATTTTATAACACATCTTGTATTTCCGCCGATCAACATTGTCTATTTATTCTATAGCACACCGTGTTCTCCCAGCACCGGCAATAACCAGTATGTATTTATTTTACAAAACGGTGTATTCTTCCGGCAGTTACAATGTATTATAACAATTGAAAAGAAAAAAATAACAGGAACCACCACACTGGTCGAAATTCACAATCACATGCCACGAATTACCTAGAAACAAAATTAGAAAAATATCAATGAAAAGACGAAAGTATGCATGTTTCACAGTTGATTCGTTCCATGACAGCTATCACCAATTATGTAGACTATTAGGCATAGTTATCTTCGTTACTGCCTTATTAATGAAGGCTTCAAAAAAAATTCCGTCTTCCACCTTGAGGAAAAATTGGACGTGTCGGTCCGAAACGTTATTGAAGGTTTTTTTTTTAGCTCACCTGGCCTAAAGGGTAATGTAAACTAATGCAATCATCGGTGTCCGTTCTTTCGTCGTCCGGCGTTCGTCGTTTAATTTAAAAAAAAATCTTCTCCCCGGAAACCACTCGTCCAATTTTAACCAAACTTGGTCTGAATCATTACCAGGTAATGTAGATTCAAAATTGTGGTCGAGGAGTCTGATGATCTGTCGTAACTAAAAATAGAACACAGAGGTAAATAACCATTTTTGGCAAATAACTCAAATCTTTATCAAAAATATCAAAATTTTGAGGATGTAAATATGACCAGCATGACGAGATCTACCTGTCCTGAATTTTATTCCGAAATCCCGTCTTGGAGTTATTGCACTGCAAATGTAAAATTTTTAAAATTTTGATATATTTTTTCAATTTTTTATATAAAAAAAACTTACAGACAGAGATAAACTTTCAACTGCAAAAATGTTCGGCATATCAAGATCTACCCACCTACTAGTTTTGAAGAAAATCTGAATAACTATATTGGAGCTATTGCACTTTATTGGTCAATTGTGTTGTAAGTTTATCCATTTAGCTTTTTATTTTGATCATATTTCAAAAAGATTTCAGATAATAGATTTAATGCAAAAAATTTTCAGGACATCAAGACAACATTTTATCTTCATGATAGAAGTTGCCAACCTCGTCCAAGATGGCTGCCAGTGGGGAACTAAGTTAAACATTGGCTCTAGAGGAAAACACATTCAAAGATCTTCTCCTGGGCAATTGGAATCATACTTGCTAACAACTGTCCTTGATTGGACCCTTTTAAAATGTGTCCGGCAATTCAAGTCCCCATCAGATCAAAGATGGCTACCATTTTGAAATTGGACCCTGTGGGAAAACACATTTAGAGATCTTCTCCTTTGAGAGTAACTGACCAGTTTGAATCACACTTGGTCGCAATTGTCCCTAATTGGTCCCTTTGAAAAATGTGGCCGACAAGTCCATGAAGTGCTCATCAGATCCAAGATTGCCACAAGCGGATACATACTAGTAAAGCATTAGACCCTAGGGGAAAACACATTCTAAGATCTTCTCCTCTGAGACTACCTGGCTAATTGGAATCATACTTGGTCACTGCTGTCCTAAGTTGGCCCCGTTTGATAAATGTGTTTGGCAAGTCCCCATCGGATCCAAGATGCCCCCAGCGGCGAACATAGTTAAACATTGGATCCTATGAGAAAACACATTCAAACATCTCCTCTGAGACTACTCGGTCACAAAAATGAGCCCAGCAAATCCCCATCAGATCCAAAATGGGAACATTGTGTAACATTGAACCATATTGGAAGACACATTGAAAGACCTTCTCCTCTGAAACTACTTGGTTAATTTGAATGAGATTTAGTCATAAAAGTCCTTGGGTGGTCCTCTTAAAAATGTCTGACCAGTCTGCAATCCAAGATGGCTGCCTAGAGGGAAACATAGTTAAGGGAAAACACATCAAAAGATCGTCTTCTCTGAAACTATTGGGAGAATTGGAACCAAACTTGTTCATTACTGTCACTCATTGGTTGTCTGAAAATTGTCTCCTCTGAAACAACCTTTCTTAAAGATGACTGCCTACAAGAAGCATCATTTAGCATAAGAGCCTATGGGAAATGCATACAAATATCATCTCCTCTGACACATTCGGCCATATTACATTTAGGTCTATTAAACTAGATTTTTTTTGTACAAGACTGTCTATGCAAGCCTTGGACCAGGTGAACTACGGGCTCTTCAGTCTATGTTGTCTCCATTCTTTAAAGAATTTTGCATATGGATATTCTACCAGACTTCCAAAATTTGCATTTTATTTTCTCTTTTGTAATATCCAAATTCTATTCTGACCATATATTTATAGTGGCGCCCACATGTTACTCTAATATAATGCCAAGTTTCCATGCCTTTTACTCGATAAGTGCCCTGTGGTTGTTTATATATTGTGATTTTCATTTGTTAGCCTTTTGTCGGGCAAACTGGTTCCCTTGCTAAATTCCTTCGTTTTTACCTATACTCACTCCGATAGAGAAGAGAACCAGTCCAATACACCATGTGGGACTATATGAATCTAACACCGGTGAAAAGGCAAGATCAAGAAATCTCAGACACCCAAGGGTAAGATTTCAATATTTCTCTGACGAGGCTTGCCGAGTCAGAGAACCATTGAAATCTTACCCGAGGGTGTCTGAGATTTCTAAATCTTGCATTTTCAACGGTGTTTGATTTATTTTCTCACTTTTGTAATCACAAACTACGATTTATTCACCACCAAGCCGTGCTTGATATCCGACGTTCCTAAGCGACGTCAATGACGTCAGAATACGTTGCTTTGGTAATTTCTGTCTTGTACAGGGGGGTACAAGACAAGGAAATCTCACACCGCTAAAAATAGGAACTGACCTGTCTCAAAGGTGAGAAAAGATAGGTCACAGCTTAGATTATGTGATTAAAGAATTTGCATATTGGCCTTTTGACAATGACCTTATCTTTGCTTTACATGCCTACTCTAAATGATAAAATTAATCATTTTCAATCTCTTATTTTGAACATGCCATATTATGACTCAAAAGTTATTTTTTGGGGGGATATTGTTTTATTTTCAATTTATGTAATGCAAAACCATGCAACAAATGTACTACAGAAGGATTCAAAGTTTTACTTGCTTCTATTTCAATCTAAAACTAATTTTTAGATACATTTCTCTCATTCATGATCTTTTACAGAATGCCTTAACGTGGACCAGAAGTTCAGATTTCTTGATCATTTAAATGGTATATTTGATTGCTCATTTGCTTTCAATTCATATTTTAAATCACAAAATTATCAACATGGGGTAGTTTTATTTGTTTAGCCAAGAACAAATTAGCCATACATTGCTTTGTACACATCCCTATACTGGTTGAATCCATTTTGAATAGTCCTAAGATTATGATTAAAAAATATTTTCCTTAAATATTGGTTCAATTGAGTATCAGCTAATCTAAAATGGCACATTAAGACTCAATTTTACATTTAATGGTGAAATACAGGCCCATTATAAACTCACATTATTCTTAGCTAATGGTGAAATTTCACCAATTTTGAGTCTATAATTTGAAAATAATGAAGTGAATTGTCAAGTTGTTTCCAATTTGTACAATAAAACCAGTAGGAGACATTGTATTTAACATTTTATATCAAAATATATCAAAGTATGACAAGAGGAAGGGAAGATTTCACCAAAAATGAAAGATTGATTATTCGCACCAAGTTTCGGCCAAATTTTCCCCTTTTTTTATTTGTCGCGAATCATATCTCAGTCCATAAAGATGGCCAAATAACTGGGAAAAGTTCAAATAAGCACACAAGCACATGTTGGTACCAATGAAATATCTATTTCGACATTTCAGTATGTCTGGCAATGCAAACAAAATGGTATTTCTAAAAAATCTTTAAAAAATTCAAATCTGCTGACTCAGCAATATTTCCATATTGGTTTGCTAGATTTTACATTCAATCTTGTATTGTTCCAGATATCAATACTTAGTATCATATCAATCATTTAAATAGCACTATTCTTATAAAACCAAAATTAAGGCAAAACAATATTTTAGCTATAGGGAACAAAAATAAGTGAGAACCGAACCGTCAGGCGAACAATCCAAAGACAATGGCAACACCAGAAACAAAAAAAAGGG